>VZSF01007342.1:0-31935 GCA_013398295.1 Chionis minor
TGCTGTTTTTGAGCCTGGCTGCTGTTTACAGGGAAAAAAGGTGCTTTTGAGGATGAAGAAACAGTGAAGACAGCCAGCCCCACTCTTTGTGCTGCAATACGTGCGTCTCCAAAAGACAGTGAAGGGAAGGTATGGCTTTCCCTCCTGGCTCTTTTGCTTTGGGAGTAATCGCCGGACGTTCGCTGTTTTTGAGCCCGGCTGCCCTGAGAGTGAAAAAGAGGTGCTTTTGAGGATGACGATCAGGAGGAAGCAGCCAGCCCCACTCTTTGTGCTGCAATGCGTGCGTCTCCAAGAGACAGTGAAGGGAAGGTATGGCTTTCCCTCCTGGCTTTTTTGGTTTGGGAGTAATCGCCGGACGTATGATTTGGGTGGAGAGATGAGTGCTATAGTCATATATGTTTAGTTCACAGGTAATGAGGCAGAGGTCAGTTATCAGGCACACCAGCCTTTCGAAGAACAAAGAATTACACAAGTTCTTGTTACCTGGTCTTCACTGATGAAAAGCAGGGCTGTCTTGCTTACACAGGGCCCCCTCCTTCATCTGCATCCTGCACTGGCCAGGTGAGTCTCCCCTTTCCCAGGCTGCACAAGATATGGCAATGCAAGTCTTAATTGTTCTTTGAGCACAGAGACTTTACCTCATTATCCAAATTCCACATACTCAGTAGATAAGGAACTGGCTGAATGGTTGCACTCAAAGAGTTGTGGTCAACGTGTTGATATCCAAGCGGTGTGCCGTGGCAAGTGGTGATCCTCAGGGGTCAAAACTGGGACCGGTACTATCTAACACCTTTGTTGGTGACATGGATGTTGGGACAGAGTGCGTCCTCAGCAAGTTCACTGACAAAACCAAGCTGTGTGGAGCAGTCAAGATGCCAGAGGGATGGGATGCCACCCAGAGGGACCTGAACAGGCTTGAGAGGTGTGCCTGTGACAACCTTGTGAAGTTCAGTAAGGCCAAGTGCAAGGTCCTGCATGTGGGTTGGGGCAATCTTGATTGAGATGACTGGGAGCAGCCCTGAGGATGAGGACTGGGTGGTGTTGGTGGATGAAAAGCTCAACAGGAGCCGGCAATGTGCGCTCGCAGCCCAGAAGGCCAACCATATCCTGGGCTGCATCAAAAGAAGCGTGGCCAGCAGGTTGAGGGAGGTGATTCTGCCCCTCTACTCTGCTCTTGTGACACCCCACCTGGAGTAATGCATCCAGCTCTGGAGCCCCTGACATAAGAAGGATATGGACCTGTTGGAGCAGGTCCAGAGGAGGGCCATGAGGATGATCAGAGGGTTAGAGCACCTCTGCTAAGAGGACAGACTGAGAGAGTTGGGATTGTTCAGCCTGGAGAAGACAAGGCTCCATGTAGACCTTATAGCAGCCTTCCAGTATCTGAAAGGGGCCTACAAGAAAGTTGGAAAGGAACTTTTTACAAGGGCATGTAAGGATAGGATGAGAGCTAATGGCTTCAAGCTGGAAGACAGTATATTTAGAAGAGATATTAGGAGGAATTTTTTCACTCTGAGGGTGGGGAGGCACTGGAACAGGTTGCCCAGGGAAGTTGTGGAAGTCCCATCCCTGGAAGTGTTAAAGACCAGGTTGGACAACGCTCTGAGCAACCAGATCTAGTGGGAGGTGTCCTTGCCCATGGCAGGGGGATTGGAGCTAGATGATGTTTAAGGTCCCTTCCAACCCAAGCCATTCTATGATTTTATGATTGCCTATAATTGTCAATCAGATCTATTATCCGGTAATTAAAAACAAAATTAATTTTTTTTTCCCTTAGAAAAAGAAATGAGAATGTATCAAAATAGAGTAGGTTAGGGGGAAGCAGAAAAACTTAAAACAGTCTCACCAAAATCTGAGTTTAATAGCAAAGAAAAAGTAAGGACATGATTATCTCTCTTCTGGACTTTTACAATTATGAGCACATTGTTCTAATAAAGAAATGTATATTTAATTATAACATGCTTAAAATATGCACATCTTTCTACTTGGTAACAATGACTTTATTATTAGGTAGAAAATGTGTGCTTTATGATGATCTTCAGCATAGTAATTGGATCCTTTTAAGTGGCTGGCATATGTAAATGATGAATTTGTTAATTGCCTTAATGTCATTTCACTCACCTATATTTTCTTCCCTTTTTAAAAATTCTTTTAGATGTGCAGAAAGTGGTGGGTTTTTTTGAAGTAGCACAGTATCTTTCTACACTATTCTACTGAGCTTTAAAAATACATGACTTTCAAAATTGTATCTAAGGGCACAGAGTGGTAGCCAGCCAGACCTTCCCATGGGAGAGGATACAGTACTAGCCATGGGAATGAGGCTGGAACAGATCTTCTTTTCATCTAGCACCCACTTATATGTCAGCCCCAGTGCTTGAAGGAAAATCCCAAAGGAAATCTCATTCAGAACCTGCATGGTGAATCAGATCCTAAACTGTAAGTTATTATGTCTGAGCAGACACAAGGCTGTGAGAGATGACTTGTAGACACCCCAAAACAAAGGCTGGGGGAAGCGGATGTGAAGGCTTTCTGAACCTTTCTGAATGTCTCAAAACATTCACAAGTACTGTGAAGCTGTAGCTGGGGAGTGGACAAGATGGAGCTTGCACGATGCAGGCCTTGCACAGGCCTTGCACAGAGCTTGAGGCTGGCCCCTGCTTGTCTCTTGTGTAGCACAGGAGGCAGGAAGCCTTTTGAGCAGCCAAATGGGTCTGCTCAACTTCTGACCTTATTGTCTGCTAAATGCACCCGTGCCCCCACCCAAATCATGCCTCCTACCTCCTGGAAAGGCAGGAAATCTGAGATAAAACTGTCCTTGTAATAGTGGGGAGAGTCATCTGGTAAGGCGAACATAAAAGGGGAAGATACATGCCCCTAGTTGGTGGTGGAAGAATTTCTTTGGGGGACACACAGAAGAGCACTCCTATGAACGAGAGACATCCCCTCACCCCCCATTGGCTGGACCAACGCTGGAACCAAAACCAGTGATCTCTCTCTCTCTTTCTTTCTTTCTCTTTCCTCTTCAAGTTAGCAAATAATGTAAGGCTTGCCGAACTGTTTGCCATAATTCATGGCATATCTGTTGTCAAGTGTTGCCTACCATAATTTGTGGTATGTCTGTTAAGTAATGCAAGGTGTGCTTCACTGCTTGCCATAATTTGCTCTATACTGAACCAATTGTCACAGACCTAGTTAAGCTAATAAAGTTTGTGTGCAGACCTTGAGAGTTGTCTCACCTTAGTCCACACCACTGGAGATTTATGAATCTGAGTCACAGTCCCCTCCCTTCCGAGCGGGTCTGAGTGGGGCGTGACAAAGGCAGATCAGTCATGCTTCCTTTTATACTGGTTTTGAATCTGTTGGAAGCAGATAACAAGCAGCACAAAGTTGGTGTGCTCAAAATGTGTTTGCTCATGCACAGGAGTTTGGTGAAGTGAATGTGCGCATAGATGGTTATGATCAGTCTCAGAAAGCTAATAAAATACACAACCCTCACATAGAGATGAGTAAATGCAGTGATGCTGGCCAAGTGCTCCAACAAGCTTTCTCAAATGATCATTATTAAAGCAAATAAACCCAGCGTCAAAGTATCTGTACCATCAGAGTAACAGCTGTGAGCACAATGATGAAGAGGGCTATTAGATGATAATTCCAGTCCCTAATCTGATGGCTGAGCCTGATATTTCTTCTTAAGATTTAGTCCAGTTGCCCTGTACTAGAGAAAGGCTTTGTGTCTTTGAACTAGACCGTAGCAGTTATTCTCTGGAAGGAGATGCCAGCCTGAGGGATTAATGATTTTAATTCATCTTCTTTCCTGTTGGATTTCATACATGGGACACAGACAGGACATAATCAATGGGTGGGATGGCATTACTATTCTGACTGTCCTCTTCTTCAAGAGCAGGTGGTTAAACTGCCTTTCAGTATTCTGGAGACAGCACTCCTAGGCTTCTCAAGTGATCCCAGAACCTGACCGAAACGTTTGGCATTTGTTCTTGAGGTATTTTTTGTGTCCAGCAGATGGAAGCAACTCCCTGTTTGCAGAATTGGCAAGAGTCTCTGCTGAGGGCGTTCTGAAATGAAGGATTTACTATGAGCGTGAAGCTGCTAGATAGGTTCCAGCTTTTGTTTAAAAGAACCCCACACTGTAAAGAAGTATTTTCAGATTGTTGGTAGCAAAATGGCAATTTTTCTTTAGAATTTTACCTTTTTCCTGTTGTCATCTCAGTTTGAAGAGCAGTTTTACTCTGACAAAGCACTGCACAGATTCCTTAGAATAACCCAAATTATTTGTTTTATTTTTGAGACCTATATTCTGTAACTATGGTATCTTCCTTCACAGGTTTTATTAGGAAATTTATTTTGTTTTGAGGTGATATGTATGAATGTAATTCTTCTCAGACTCCCTGCTAGCATTTCAATTCTTACCATATGTTGACTATAGAAATGTTTTAGCACTGCAGAACTATAATAAGGACCTAAGAGGCTTGTTGGAGATAAGTAAATTACCCTGTACCTAGGGTGAAGCAGAAGATATCCTATTACAGGAAAAGCCCTAGTGTTCTACTGTCCTTCCTAACAGTTAAAAAAAGAAAATAAAGATACATAATTTTTGTTTTGTTAGAATGAAGGATACTTATTTTTTGCTTTGATAGAATGCTGATGTATTTATTTGTTGCTTTTGTGGGGGGTGACAATGAGTGGAGGATTAAGCTGTCAGAGTAATGTAAGATGATAATTAGCATTGACATAGATTCATTAAGCTCCATTAAAAAATCACTCTTTAATGTATTTATTAACTAAACCAATGTGTTAGGAATTAGCAGATAAATAAAAGGCATATTTTTCAGGAAGTTTCTTGATTCTGCCAGACTGAATTAATAGAAAAGGGTAAACTGCTTGGATTTTAGCAAGGGGGAATATTAAATCTTGATTTCTGTAAACTTGTGACTCTAATAATTCTAGCTTCATTTGTGTCACAGTGTAGTTGGCTTGTATCCTGCTTTTCCTCTTAGAAAGGCTCCCATGCTGAAAACCAGATCCTGTGATACACCACTTCCACCCCTTAGCTGGCTCATTAAGTTTGTCATGCCATTATGTGATCACATGGCAACTATATGGGATATGTAGCGTCACAGTGGGAAGAGGGGAAGAAAAACATTTGCAGAATGGGGCATAAAGCAAAGAAACCACAACTCACAGATGTCACAGCAGCAATTGAAGAGAAAAAGCTTGATGTGGAACTCAGCAGAGGTGAAATGTTTTGATATTTAAGAGAGAAAATACAGGGAAGAATCCCATCTATATGATGGTCCCTGCAATTCTGGCTCCAATTCACGATGAGAAAATGAATGACAAAGTATTGGAACTTCAACAGAAGGAAAAAAAAAAAACCAACCCAGCCTATTTGACTTAGATTAAAAGCAAATCTTCCCAGTTTCAGCAGTGGCTTTACAGTCAGATCTTCTCAGTCCAGCTGAGTTGCTAATGAGGAACCTAAATAAAAGGCAGATGTTGTAAAGGGCTCAGATAATAGCAGCTTCTTTTTCTGACAAGTATGGCCACTTTTACAGTAAGGGACCGTCTGCCTAGACACAGGCATTTAGTGTCATTCAACATCCCCTCAGGAATCTGAAGCTGCCCCACATGGCTGGCTGATATGACACAGCCTCATATGCAATAGGGTGGTGGCTATGGAGACTCCTGGAACAGAGAGAGGCATTTCGAATGGGTCAGACACCAACAGTGTCTGAACAGAGGATCCTTAATAGAATTCATCTCAGCTGAATTCACTTACTGCCTACATGCATTTATGAAATGATACTTGGAGTGTCTCTGTTTCCTATTTATTGAAGTTTATCTAGAAGACTAATGTAATTTTCAGTTCAGAATCACATTTTCAGCTTTGATCATGAGTCAAACCTATCACTTGGAAGCCTACCAGGTAAAAGCAACATTTTGGGCATGACTAGGAAACAAATTAATGTTAGCATTATAGATCTAAAGTAGCTTCTTGAAGAAAGCAAAGAAGGAATAGCAATTCATAAATTTCAACTCTACAAAAAGAAATGAAAATAAGTGATACTCCCAAATCCAAGAGCAGTTTAGCTCTCTTAGCCATAATGGGACAGGTCATAAATAATGTCTAATCCTATTTTTGCTCATATTTTTTGCTGAGGTAAATCTTGCAAGATAATCCTCAAGTTTTTTCCTGCAAACCACCAAAGGGCATGGATGACCAAAAAGGTGCAACTGCTCAGGAACTGAACTCAGTTTCAGCTGGATGTGATCAAGAGACTGAAGTATCTTGTCATCAACATACATTTCATCCAGTCCTTCCTGTATGTCTATCTAGACAACCTGAACTTCCATTTTATCAATGTGAAAGGAATTCATAAGTAGGGGTTTTTTTAAAGTCTTGAGGACAATGAATATATAATACTTTTTGCACATGACCTTCATTTATTCTAAGCATAAAGTGTCAATAAGAACAGTGATAAACTGGTATGATTTTTTCAGGGGCAGAGGATACTTGGTAATGAACCTGTTCAGAGGGCTGTGATTAGCTTTTGATCCTAATAAAATTAAGATCTTGACAACTTCCCCAGGAAATCTCCAAATACACCATTTTCTCAGCACTCCAGGAAAACCTACATGTTTTACAGAAAGAAGTTTTACAGATTTACAGGATGTCCAGAAGTGTGTTTTACAGATTGGCCAGGTAGTTTCACTACTTTTACTTTGTGTAAAAGTCTGGCAAATGTCACCAACATCCTAAAAGCCAAATTTACATTGCAGATGCTATACATACTTTCAGATATGCTGTTGTTTATCATGACATGCTTGCAAACGTAGCCCAAATATATTTTGGTTAATAATAATTACAATTCCATTTTTCTGAGAATGTAATTCAGTTTAAAACACTGTTTATTTAAAATACGTAATAAGTGATAGAAATGCAATTTAGGATTTGCATTTTCTGGTCTGTCAATAATTTTTGTTACAATTTGGATTAACTCCAGGAGAAATCCAAAGGCAGTCTCTACATAAATTACATTGCTTTCTTTAGTGACAACATAAGCAAGTTTGCTCAGAAGTAAACAACAACCCACATACAAATGGGCAGGGAAAGTACGAACAAAGAAGGATCATGTAGGTAAACCGGTCCACACTGCATGTAAAATTGGACATGGCTTTTTTCAGCGACATCGGTAGGAAAAGGACAGCATGGAGCAGGAGGGATTTTTAGGCTTTTTGAAATAGTCTCCTTTGCTCTGACAAGGGTCTTTTTTTCTTAGCTGTTCATAAAAGGGATATGCAATTAAGATATATACATTTGCATTAGCTGTCATTCCTCCACCAACCTCTTTGTTTTGGCTGCTTTCCCTGTTGAATGAGCAGGAGGTGTGGCAACGGACCTATAACACTGCCACACAAGTTTGGGCCCATTTCTCCATCTGCCCTGTCCAACAGATTGTTCAAGGCACCTTGGTACTGTGCTTGAGTCAAGGGTAGAAACTGGCAACGCTTCATAAGGGTCAGGACATGACCCTGCTACCAAGGAAAGCATTCTGTGAAGTGTCATATGTATGACACATATGGCTGGAAGTTAGCCTGCCCTTAGCTGACACAGAGCTATGTATGTAGGCAGTACTGGAAGAAGTCACACACAGCAAGGAATATGTATTGTCTTCTTATGCCAGGAGTGTTGTCCCTGCCTGTCCCCAGCAAAGCACATGCAGGTAAATGATGGAATTCAACTTCTAGAAGTGGAGAGCTAGGCTATATTCTGTCGCTGAGGTTAGGTTTAGAGAGTCCCGCTGCATGGCACTGGAGCAGTCTCTTTCCATTGCACTGGAAAATCCAGTGCATCCAGAAAAAAATCCAGCCTGGATGTGTCGGGAAAGCAAAGCCTCTCTCCCAGTGCAAAACAACATGAGCAAACTAAGCTACAACTGCACAAATAAAAGATTTTTGGCCCCAAATTACTGTGCTCGCTATTATATACTTTAATACAGACATGCTGGGAGCATCTTGATTTAACACCTTACGTCAACTACCAAAGCCAAACCCGTGAAATCCTTGATGTGAAGCAGTTTTGCATGTTTACCCTGTGTCCCCACAACTTTTCTGTCAGGATATCAACAGATAGTCTTTGCTGAGTGGTCACATATCACACAATTGGGATTTAGTTCTTTCCATCCCAAAACAGTTGTAAGGCCATAGCTTTCCACCTGGCACTCCAACAAAATTCAGATCAACTCCTTTCAATATGGGATTGGCAATGTCTAACTTGTTACTGAATTTATCATGTAAATGACTCTTGGAAACTGGAAGCAGTCCATTATGGAGAATGTATCTTATTAACAAAGGTCATGTTAGAAACTTGCACAGGTAACCAATCCCATCATATGTACAGTACATCAATACGCCCAGAGATTGGTGAGCAGTGTTTCCCAGTTAAGGGAAACATTTGACCTTCTGAACTACAAAGAAACTTCCAGAGCCACTGAACTTTCACTTCAATACAACACCTCAGAACTCAGATACATTTAGAAAGTTAGTCCTGGAATTAATCTGATGGACAGGGTGAAACTTTAAACACTTCTAGGTCAGAAAAGAGCATCCTCAAATTTCTGCAGTGTTGACAGAGTTGCACCCACTGGAATAGAGTATATTACAGATAAATACAGCCTGAATATTGTGTTCTTTTGGTGGAGCTGCATTCACCTGTGATAAACCTCTTTGCATCATGAAAACACTGAGAAGAAAAGGACTTTTTATGGCAATAATGAGAAAAAGTAATAGTAATAATAAGGCTTTTAAAACTAATTTTTTCTTTTCTTGTTAAAACCCTTAAATTATTTACTGGCTGGATTTAGATATCAGATCATATGTAGAGTGTCAGTGAGAAGCCCTGCTTTCAAATGAGAGGGCTGAAGTCAAGGGTAGTCAGCACAGTGGCACTTACAGTTACTTACATGCTCTTAGCCTTTGCTTCCTTGTTTCAGAAGTGCTGTGCCAGTTCTCTGGGACAGATTACTTGTTTCAGATAGCATCAGCATCTTGGACTGGCTCCTGGATACAGAGACAATTATGCCATTAACATGAGATCCTAGGGTTTTAAAGGCACTTCAATTCCTGTTAGAGACAGGTTTTGAAAAACAAAACAAACTTAAGGTGGGGCACCTTAAAGAAGATGTAGAACGATGGGTGGCTCTACTTTGTGTTGATGTAATTTAGGATATAATTTGGGATGTATGCACTACTTCTATGTTTATAAGCATGTTTTGTTTAAAAAAACTTGTCGTGCTCTTAAGAGAAAATGGTAGATGTCAACAAAGCTATTTGGAAGGCTGTAATGTGTGTGGGGAGGGGTGTGTTGGAGTTTTTTAACCATAAATATCCTCACCTACAACTCATAAATGGCTTTGGCTGGAAAGAAGATGGAAAAATATCAGCTTTGCTTGGAAAAAAAATCCCAAAAGGATTGTAGCCTGAGCTGGGGAGTGTGTCAAAAAGTTCAAGCACTGAAAAAAGTCAGCTGATTTTTTTTTTAACAGTGTTATTACATTTCAAAGAGGATCCTAACACAGTAATGTAACTTCAACGATGGGGCTGCAAACCTCCTCCTTCTGTAAAATAGACATATGTGCATTATGTGGAACATGGTGTCCTATTCTCAACAACTCTGTGACTTTCTACCATTGTTTCAAAGCTAAACATAAAGAGAAGCATGTAAAGAGCAGATATTAATGGAACACAGCACACTGATGATAATTTACAGGCCATCAACTTGCTTCTCTTCTTTGCAGCTTGTCCTTTGACTGAAACATTGTTATTCTTTGCTTTTATATTAAGGCTTCAATTGTTGTTACCCACAACAGAAATAACATAACAAAGCACCTAAGAGTTAGAGGAAAAAGGAAGTGGAGGAAAACCTCATGAGGGCTGAGGAGCACTCCTGTCGTGTTCTCTCCTAATTATGCTTTTTTTGCATTTGTCGAGCTGCAGGAGAGTAAGGCCTAAAACAAGGGAGTGGCGGTAGAAGTGGGTTAAACAGAGGAGAGAAAAGGTTCAAGTTACATTCTGACCTGCTATTTACATCCTTTTATTTAAGGTGATTAGAGAAACGGAATATGCTGAAAATTGGACTGCTTGGGGAAAAAATGAAAAAGAAAAAGAAAAAAAGAAAAAACCCCCCTTATTCTAGCTGTCCTTTCAAACAGAGCAGTGATACTGTAATCTGTCTGTTAGATAAGAACCCACCAGCTCAATAGTAGAGCCAGTCATAATTTTTATAAGACCTCAGGATCTTATTGTTCTTTGCAGGATAGCAAGCATGGTCCAGCAAACATAAGCAAAAATGCTCTCCCTCACTCTGGCATGCAGATTATCACAATGTTTATTGAAGGATGTACATTGTTAGCCTGAGAACAATCAAACCCATTTTGTTGTACCTTCTTCATGATTAATAATACTAAGAAGGGAAGCAGAATTGTAAATCAGAAAAGTATTTACCTGGTACTCAAGTGCTTGTGATTTGGTACAATCCCACTAGGTAGGGCTCATCTAATGCAATCTTTGAAATGTGCTACCAAGAAAGAAAAATTGTTGGCTGCTGCTCTTCCCATCACTCTCTTTTATTGTATTCAGTGAGAATGAAAAAATGAAAGCTAATGTGAAAGCAAGAGGAATCAAATGAAAATCAGAGTACCAGTCAGCATTTATGCTGCATGTCATGGACATGTGTTTATTTATCATAGCAGGTGGCGGTCTTTCAGTCCATTAGTGACTGTGTGGTAGGTTTTTTTGCTATTGCTCATGATTTTAACAAAGCACTTTGTTCTGATAACAGGACAGGCTGACAGTCTTCGAAAGAGAGATTTGAGGATGCTTTCATTAAGAAAGCATGTTGTCTTCTAAGGTAGAAAAAAATGATGGTCCTTCACAGAGGGAACAAAAACCCATTAGCAATGCCTAGGAGTTCTTTAGTAGAGGCCTCCTCTGTTCTTTTTAAATAGTCATGCATCTGAAAGGCCGAAGTAATTTATTTTTTCAACATCTAGTTACATCCAAAAGCAACAAATAGAGGTAGTATCCAGTCAAACTCTTTTCAGAACTAAAATCACTAGCCCATGAAGAAGAGCTGCCTACCAAACAGGAGGCACAAATGACTGTACCATTTCCTCAGTACATTGTAGCTTGCAACCTTTCATTCACAATATTCCTACATGAAGGAAAACAAATTACACCAGGAAAACTATGTTCTGGGCTGTCCTGTCTCATTTTTACTTGGTCTAGTCATCCTTCTTGCAGTTAGCTCCAAGAGAAGCATGAAAAAATTTTCTTTGAGAAAGAGGAATCTGCTAGCATATTAGCAATAGCAGTTCTTTGCTTTTCCCATACTCTATGAGCTTGCTTTTCACGAATATCAGGGGTTCATCATTTGCTGATCTGCCAGTGATGCAGGTATTGCCTTGACTTCCGGCACTTTAATGTGATAGTTCATCTCTGTAAGTCCTTACAGTTGTGGTTTTCCATCAAGATGGAGACTGTGGCTGCAAGAAAGGGGACAGGGGCTTGGAATTTCTTTCCCACCTCTTCCCTTGAGTTCAAGGGAAAGCCTCATTGTATTGACCCATTCAGAATCTTAAAACCTATTTGCACTCCCAAAACTGAAGCCACTAGTTTTTCTTGCTTTCAGATCACTGCAGTTATGGGTAGAGTACAAATAAAAAGAAAAGGCTGAAATATTCTTTGTACACCAGCAAGTCTATAGACTAATGCATTTTTGTTCTTGAATAAAAAGCTGGTGGCAATTTTTTTGTCATTTCAGCATTCAGAATGAACTATTGTCACCCACTGCTTAGTCACCACTTTAAGGGCCTAAAATCCTGCATGAGATGCAGAAGCCAGATTATAAAATTAAGTGGTAGAACAAAATGAGAGAGCTGGTAGATGCTCCTGAAAATTGACATGGTGTAGGTAAACCAGGCTTTCAAGAGTATAGCAGAAGACTGAAGTTCTTGTAGGGAAAGAGAAAGATGAAACAGTGAGCCTGAATAGCAATAAGCAGACTTGATCTCATTTTCAAGATCCCTCAAAGTGTGGCATATGTCTTCTTACCATCCTTTGTGCAAAATCAAGATATTTGGTATTTTCTCCTATATTCATGTATATGTTGCTGCCCTTAATTTGCTGGAAAGACATTTCCAAATATTGCCATGAACAGGAGCTTCAGCACTGGTGAGAATTTGTTCAGACACTGTCCTGTCCTGAGTGGTCCTGTTGTTTTTATGGTCATCTCTAACTGTAATCTCTTGGGTATTTTTTATATGACAAACAAAGCAAAACAAATCAAGCCAGATGGACCACTGTCACTCCCTCAGCCTCCACCTGTAGCATCCACAGCATCTCTGATGAGTAGACATCAGAGACCTTGTGGTAGTATCCCACTTCTGTGGGATGCTGCCAGCGGTGATTTTTTGGGTAAAAGTATGTGTTCTGTCAGAAAGGTCTTTAAGGAAAGACTCTTGCAGTCTTTTTAATGAAGAAGTTGATTTGACTTCGTTTTTAATGACAAAGAGTGCAAGCACTCAGTTCCATTCAGGATACAGATCCTGCATGGAAAGATGGAGTCTCTCAGCAGTCTTCACGAAGTCACATCTGGTGATGCATAAAGTTTGGTATAATCCTTGGTCTTGGTGTTTTCAATCAGCTACTGTAGGTTCTGACATCTTCTGTGTCATATCTTTCATTTAAGCCTATTTATAGGGACATCCATGGGGATCTCCCTGTGACTGATTGAGTGAAGCCAGGCACCTCAAGCAGATAGTAAACCTATAGGCAACCTGTCCCCTAAAGCTGAGGCACGGCAACGCATCTGCATTTGCCTGTAGATCTATGCCACACAGAGACTGAGATCATGATCCACTGACAGCATGACTCAGCAACGTCACATAGCACCACTGAAGCAGCAAAAGGTCCATCTGAGAAAAAGTCCAGGCTTCAATTCATGCCCGTGGCTGGTAACCGAAGAACATATTCCCAGACTAGGTTTGTACTGCACTTGCAATGTAGAAAAATACATAAAACAACACTATAACCATTGCCTTTTTCTTTACCTACGTCTCGGGCTCTGAGCTTGAAGTTAAATGGAAAGTTTTCTTCCTTCTTAATAGAGTTTTGACTGCAAGGTTTCTGTCTGTTTTTTAATTCCAGATTTCAGAGTTGAAGTTGTAGATTGGTACCCTTGATGGTCTTCGCTAGACATTCTAGTAACTGCTTTGAAGAGGCAGAAACCTGCTGGGCTGCAAAGCTTTGCTTTCTGAGCCTTCAAAGGAGGCCAGCTTTGAAGTCAATCCTTTGCTGTAGTCATTAGCATAGGAGATGGACAGAAACATTGCCTTAGATGCAAGACGTTACACCTTTAACACTTCTCCTTACAAAATGAGTTGGGACAAGTCAGCAGAGGGTGGGGGGGCAGACTGTGAAGCATCACAGCTGGCGCCAATGGTCTGCGTTTCATGTATTCAGACTTGAGGCTAATTTAACATATATTCACATTATGGAAGCCCTGAGTCCCTTTCCCAGTTTTATCGGGAGAGGAACAACTCCAGGGCAGCTTGCTTTATTCAACACAATAAGATTTAGTGCTGAAAAATGTGCTGCAATCCTGCTTTGACTTACTGTTTACTCAGGCCCCTTAATCTCTTCTGCGGAGTTCATTTGATTCCTGCCTGTCTCTAGTTAGCCTTATCACTGTCTATCCACTCACTCTCCAAAAGATCCAGAAAGCTGTTTGCTCCAAATAATATACTGATACAGCATGGGATATTTTCCTAGGTGCAGGATATCTTAGGAGCTAATCCAGCTGCTCTTTCCATGTGCTCATTCTCTGCAAGAATTTTTTGATGCCAAAGATGCAGGATTAGACAACCATATCTGAAACTCTGGTATCTTATAAAGCCACCTTGTGTTGGATAGCTGTCTATCCCTGACACCTCTGCCTCCTCCCAAAGGTAATTAGAGAAAAAAAGAGAACAAATTGAGATGAAGACTCCAGTGGATTGAAAGGAAGACCCAGATCTTCTACTGTAAAATCACAGAATCGTAGAATATCACAAGTTGGACGGGACCCATAAAGATCATCGAGTCCAACTCCCTGGTCTTCATAGGTCTACCATATGACAAAGAGTGTCATCCAGATACTCTTTGGACCCTGACAGACTTGGCACCACGACCAGTCCCCTGGGGAGCCTGTTCCACCCTGACCACCTCCTCAGTGAAGAACCTTTTCCTAACATCCAGTCTGAACTTCCCCTGATGCAGCTTCATTTCCTCGTGTCCTGTTGCTGGTCACCAGAGAGAGGAGACCAGCAACCCCCTTCCCCTCCCCCCTCTCCCCCTGCTATTCCCCCTTGAGGAAGCTGTAGACTTTGATGTGGTCACCCCTCAGCCTTCTACTCTCTAAATACATAAGGACATCAGCTGTATTAAACTCTGATTAAGGTACAGGTCTGAATTTTCCTCTACCTGTCATGAGAAGGAATAAAATTATCAAATGATTCCCCACATGGTCATTACCAGATCCTTGCTCTAGTTGAGAGCTTGTAGAGCAGGCCAGCTGACTATATATTTGGAAAGAACACTAAGAATTTGCAGATGGTACTCAGAAGTTGTGGCTGGCTGCTCACTGCTGGGCACAAGAAATAACATAATCCCACAAATAGCAGAAAATCTCTGAATTTGCTGGGAGCAAATACCTAACCCTAAGCCAGTGTACCTTGTATTCTTGGTACCCAAGAGCTACTGAGCTGTACAGGAATGAGATTAGAGGATACACAGGTTTTGAGAACCAAATAGAACCTCCAGCCCACCTTCTTGGTAGATTGTGGATCTAGTCAATCAAGCTGTTAATCTCTTATATGTTCATTTTGCTTTTAACACAGTGAAAGTTGGAATCAGGGTTTCACCTGTGGGTTTTCCCCTGCCTCATCTGACTGCTTTTGCTCTTGAAAGTGGAAAGTATTAATCTTTTCAAAGCCAATGGGAATTTAACCCCCGTAAAACATTCAGTTCATAGCTAAAAGCATTTAACAAGCACGGTAACCTGCTGTGAACCTTCTTGTAACTACAGAGATGTCTATTTTCAGCTTCAGCTGTGGTCCTGGGGAGTTCTGTTGGCTATTTCCTTGTTTCTCCTTTATTCTAAAGTCAATTTGGGTTTTGAAATATGACAATAATGCAAATGAATAATAATTTCAATATTAGTCTGTTTCTTTCATTTAGTATTGAGCCCTTAAAACTAATGAGATTTTGAAATTCAGTGCTGCCCAGCAGTTTGGTTTAAAGAAATGGGTTTTGCAGGTTTTTTTCCTTGCCATTATTAGAATTTTTCCTGACAAATGGAACTTGTTAACATAAATGTCTTGTTTGACTTTTACATCATCCTAAGCCTTCTGACAGCTTTATCAAAAACTGACATCTACATGGTTAGCAAAATGGATCATCCAGCTGATTGGGTTTTATTTGTCTGTGCATGGACTGACCTTTTGCAAGCCACATCCCATACAATGGTTTACATTTCTATATGGAGTTCAAGCCAGTGCAGAAATGGGCTCCTCGTCACAATGCTATCTCTGAGGGGTTTTCTGTGAATGTTCTCCCAGGAACATTTATACTGGCTTGGATAGACATGACACAGGTTATCAGTAAGCACAGAATTGCTTCCTGTTTTCAGAAACAGAGACAAGCAGGTGAATTACTTGTATTTCTTGAACTGACTGGTAAGTCTATAAGCTACTGTTGGTTTCTGGGTTTGGGGTTTCTTTTCTCTGTCTTGAAAATATTAATGGTTGTGTACTTACTACTTGTTGAACTTCTAAGAGCTATTTGTTCAGCGGATTCAATGATTCAGAGTAGCAATGCAGTATCTTATTTTAGTGCTTTTCATTTCCAGCATTGACCCAGGAGAAATTTATACATCTGTGAATTTAGCCTTTTAAGCCACTTTGAAGCAAATATTTGATGCCAAGTAGAAGTGCTATAATGCATCACAGTATGCAGAAGTCCTTTATATAGACAAGGGATAGTTCAAGAAATACAAATTTCGGGGAATCTGTCTTAAGGATATCAGGGACTGTCTTAAGGATATTCAAATTAAGAAGTATAACCTCCTAAAAGCTCAAAGTTTATACTGACTATTCACAAGGTGCCACAGAGACCAACAGGCACTTATGACTGCAGTGTTGAAATGGATGGATACAGACTCTTCAAGTAGGACAAGCAGAGGAGAGACAAGGAGAGGGAGTCGATCTCTGTGTCAAGGACTAGCTGGAATGCATCGACGATAACTTCCTTCTCTTAGTGACAGAGGAGCCAATGAGGAGAGGTGCCATGCAGGACCTTGTTCTCACCAAGGCGGGGCTGGTGGGGAGTGTCACAGTCAAGGGCAGACTTGGCTGGAGTGACCATGAGATGGTGGAGTTTGAGATCCTTAGGGCAGCAAGGAGGACATGCAGTAAGCTTGCTGCCCGGGAGTTCAGGAGAGCAGACTTTGGCCTCTTCAGGAGCCTTGTACAGGCTGTACCTGGAACTGCATTCTCTGAGACTAGTGATGTCTCCAGTTTTGGAAAGCAAGGCTTCAGAAGTTTCCCAGGCTGATCTGGAAAGGTGATTGTGCTGGGAGAAAAGCGAAAGATTGGGTCCTGTCTTGATTTTAAAAACAGACCTAAGCCCTCCAACAAGATACCACTGATCTGCAGCTGTCACAGGGTGTTGCCAGAGAGAAATCATTTTGCAACGAGAAAAGTTCATTGCTTGCAGTCTCAAGAAACCACTAACAGCTTTTTCATGCAGCTACCTTTTTATTTGCATAAGCAGTACAAACAGATGCTACAGGGTTCATTGCATGGGCATGATCATTAAGTCCCTCTAACCAATTCTGTGTTTTGTTGGAAGACTCTACTGTTCACATTTTATTACAGGCAGACTGTCCAACAGCCTGTTTCTTGTTTATACTAAGAATTTTCTGTGCATCATGATCAGGTAAACATCTGTTTCCACAGACTGTCCTTTCGGCTTGGGAAAAAGCAGCTGGTGAGCTTAAATCAACATTTCTGGTATCACACCATGTGCCCTGCACTAGCCTTTGAGATACATTAACAGACAATAATTTTCCAGGAGTAAATATTAGAAACATTCAAGCAGGGGAGAAAAAAAAAGGCCACAAACCAAAAAGCCCTCTTTCTTTGCCAGGGATAGTGTTAGTTTGAATTGTCATTTCACACTAGCTACATACCTACACGTGCCCTGGATTGGGAGCAATGTTTTGATTCCAAGTTTATTCAAGCAAGGAATCTCTTGTAATCTGACCCACTGGGTATTGAAACCAGTTTTTAATAGCCAGCTAAAGTTTTCTTCCAGGCAATTTGAAATTGGAAAGAGAATGGCCTTATAACAAACTAAATCTCCTCTCCCTGCCCCATTCCCCCTTTTTTTCTTGTTGTTCATTTCTTTAAGCAAGTTCATGGTTTACTGGGAAAACTGGAGACTGGGACAGATTTCTGTTTTGACAAGGGAGAGGATACTTCGAAATATGCCAGGGAAAAAGGCTGGCTTTCAGCCTGCTATGGTACTAAATGCAAAGTGCAAAAGCTTCTGCTTTGTCACAACAACAATCTTTTTGACAAAACAAGACAAGCAATTTGGAATCCAGAAAGTACCATTGTTTGTAAAGCAGATGCAAAACACCCTCAAGCTTCTGACATCTTCAGGCTGGCTGCCCTTCACTTCCTGCAGAGATATACAGACAGCCGTACTGCCGCTTTCCAGTCCCTCGCTAAAGCAGTCTCAAGGATGCATTTCATGAAGTGCATACAGGTTTTTTGAGCACAGCTTCCTGTGAAAGCTGGTAGGGCTCATTGCTTCCCCAGATGTACAGTCATGCGCACTTGCTTCTCTGCTTCTGTACACTGTGAGCCTTCTTCTGAGGAAGCATTAGTCCGTCTAGACTGGCCTAGCCGCTATTACAAGCTGCCTTTCAGGAACTGCAAGCAGCCTGAAAAGTGTGGTGATCACATATATGTCTCAGTCACAAGCAGCAGTATTTTACAGGGGCTAACAGAGAAGAAAAAGTCTGACACAACAGAAAACCGTCAAGGATGTTGCCCTGTTTAAAGCTACTTTTCTTATGATAAAATTGTGCATCACTGCTTGGTATCTCTGTTGATGCAGGACCTGACTTGCTCTCTCATCTCTGCAGCTTCTTGCTTTGTTTCTCAGTTTCAGGACCAAGATTTTTAGCTGATTTTGAGGTTTGTGTTTAATATTTGTTATAGGAAGACTGATAGCTTCTTCCTAGAGATGAGGCAGCAGATGGTCAGGATATCTGTGGTACCAGTGAAACATTAATGATATTTAATGATTTAACAAGGAAAGCCAAGGCCTCCTTGGAATTAGATCTGGCAAGGGATGTCAAAGTCAACAGGAAGGGGTTCTTCAAGTACAAAGGAGGGAAAAGAAAAACTAGAGAGAATGTGGACCAGTTGTTGAATGAGATGGGTACCATGGTGACAGCCGGGGCAGAGAAGGCAGTGTTATTGGATGCCTTCTTTGCTTCAGTCTTCACTGATCAGGCCAGTCTTCAGGAACCCCAGACTTTACAGGTAACAGGGAAAGTCTGGAGCAGGGAAGAGTCTCCCTTTGTTGGGGAGGATCAAGTCAGAGACCTATTAAGTAAACTGGACATCCAGAAGTCCATGTGTCCTGATGGGATGCACCCGCAGGTGCTGAGAGAGCTGGCAGAAGTCATTTCTGCTCCATTCTCCATCATCTTTGAAAGGTCTTGAAGAACAGGTGAGGTGCCAGAGGACTGGAGGAAAGTCAATGCCACTCCAGTCTTCAACAAAGGCAAGAAGGAGGATCCAGGAATCTACAGACCAGTCAGTCTCACCTCCTTCCCTGGAAAGGTGATGGAACAGCTTGTTCTGGACGTCACCTCCAATTATGTGGAGGAAAAGAAGGTTATCAGAAGAAGTCAACATGGATTCACTAAGGGGAAGTTCTGCATGACTAATCTGAAAGCCTTCTACGATAGCATGACAGCATGGATAGATGAGGGGAGGGCAGTGGATGTTGTCTGCCTTGACTTCAGCAAGGCTTTTGACACCGTCTCCCACAGCATCCTCATAGGCAAGCTTAGGAAGTGTGGGTTAGATGAATGGACAGTGGGGAGGGTCAAAACCTGGCTGGCAGGTGATCCCTGAGTTGTGATCCTCCCCTGAGTTGTGATCCTCACTCAGTGCGACCCGGACAGGCTGGACAGCTGGGCAGGGAAAAACCTTATGAAATTCAACAAAAGCAAGTGTAGGGTACTGCACCTGGGGAGGAATAACTCCATGCAGCAATACAGGTTAGAGGCTGACCTGCAGGAGAGCAGCTCTGCAGAGAAGGACCTTGGAGTCCTGGTGGACAAAAGGATGACCATGAGCCAGCAATGTGCCCTTGTGGCCAAGAAGGCCAATGGCATCCTGGGGTGCATCAAGAGGAGTGTGGCAAGCAGGTCGAGGGAGGTCATCCGCCCCCCTCTACTCTGCCCTGGTGAGACCACAACTCGAGTACTGTGTCCAGTTCTGGGCTCCCCAGTTTAAGACAGACAGGCAAATGCTGGAGAGGGTGCAGCAAAGGGCCACAAAGATGATGAGGGGGCTGGAGCATCTTTCTTTTCAGGAAAGGCTGAGGGAGTTGGGTCTCTTTAATCTGGAGAAGACTGAGGGAGGATCTCATCAATGTTTACAAATACTTAAAGTGAGGGTGCCAGGAGGAGGGGGCCAGTCTTTTTTCAGTGGTACCCAGTGATAGGAAAAGGGGTAATGGGTATAAAATTGAATGTAGGAAGTTCCATCTCAACATGAGGAGGAACTTCTTTACTTTGAGGGTGGCAGAGCACTGGAACAGGCTGCTCAGAGAGGTGGTGGAGTCTCTGGACACTGGAGACATTCAAAAACTGCTTGGACACCATCCTGTGCCACCTGCTGTAGGCGAACCTGCTCTGGCAGGGGGGTTGGACCAGATGATCTCTAGAGGTCCCTTCCAACACTTAACGTTCTGTGATTCTGTGACATGACAATCTGAAACCATTGAAGACCTTTAAAATCTCACTGGGCTGGGAAACTTTTAACCACCATTAGCTTGACCATGGTCAGATAAAGAAACTGAAAAGTCTTCCTGATAACTAACATAACCTCCAGTTCCCTCAGGCTAAGCCCTGAATTATCCAGGTAATCAAAAACCTGTTTTGCTCATTGTTCCTTAGGACCTATCAACCAAATAACCAAATAGCTTTTTCTCACCCTCTTCTGTGTTCCCTAGATACCAACTACCTTTATTCAGGGACGATTAAATAATTAAATGAAATACAGAGCAATTGCTCTCAACTTGTGTTTCATTTGGAAATTTGCTTCTTCTCTTGGAGCTTATAAAAAGGCCATGTCTGTCTGGCAGCTGAACTCTTTTTTTCCATCTGTCTCAGGCAACCCAATAAAAGATATTACCTCTCCCTATAAAACCTGTCACATAAAATGTGATAGTTGTCTTCCACTTTTCTCCTATCACTTATGGTTTATTTAGTGGTTGAATCAGTGAAGGCTCAGTGCCACAGAGTAAACCATTATTTCTGCTCCTGTGAGTTCTTGTCTGCATTTTTGTGATCACTTTCTGAATTCTACTTTTGTTTTTCTATAGCCATACCACATCTGGTGGATCTACAGCACTCCATATGATGTGCTTTAAATGAACTAAGGTTTAGTTGAAACTTAAAAAATTAAAATATTGGCTATCAACAGACCAAAAATGTTCACAGGAAGTGTCTGCTTGGCTTGACATTTATTTTTTTAACACAAATGAAAACAAAACCAAACCAAACCTGCAAAACCCCAAAATTTTTTGTTAAAGAAATAGCTTTTTTGCAACTGCAACTCAGAAGAGCCAGTTCAGGGAAGATAAACAATATGATTTTCCTAAATTTTCCATGAGATGTCTGTCTGCTTTCCCAAACCAAGACACTTTTCCATGCCTGCTTTTTAATCATTATTGTTTTCACTTTCAGCATATATAATAATAATATCGGCATATTATTGTAGGAGTTGTGCTCCTCACTCAGAAATGGTGACTTCATCCCCTTGCCTCCTGTCTCTTCCTGAAACACTCTCCACTCATCCCTGAGATTACGATGTTATGACACTGGAAGCTTGATGGTGAATGGCAAGTACTAGAGATCCCAAGAGAATGTCCCTTTTTGGAATCCTTTTTAAAGCTGAGCTTCATTCTTGCCTGTATTCAGTGTGTTCAAATACAAATCACCCCCTAATAGCAAGAGATACTTATGTATCAATGGAAAAATTTCTGGAATGGTTACTTTCTTCAGAGACAAACCATCTACAAAGATAAGTCTTTTGTTTCATTCTGTCACAGGATTCATAATCAGTGTTGAAACCCATTTAACCACTGCAGAACAAATAGATACAGAGAAGAACAATTATGATCATATTGAAATGGTATTTGAGGTTTATATGTTCCATCAGTGCTTGATTACCCTTGATTATGACCTGTCAATTCTCCTGAAGTGATTAAGTTACTAGCTTTTTTATTTATAGATTTTTTTATACTTCAGTAATTAAAAGAGAGTTCTCTGAATGGTAAGCAAATATCTGGTCTACATGAGCCCCGGCAGGAAAGAGTTTTGCTGCCAGTTTGCACTCTTTGGTTAGAACTTTGCATCTCTCCAGCTTTCACAGGTGGGAGGTGAGAATTTTCTTTAAAAAAAACCAAAAAAAACCAAAAAACCCCCACACATTAATTTGCTCCAGCCACAGAGAAATTGCTCCATCTCTTTCAAAAGGTGGTTCTTCCTGGTAATAGAAAAAAAGTGTGCCTGCTTCATGTGACAGCAGTAGCCCTTGGGACTTTCCACTCAGCGTGTGAGATCTTCGGGTAACTCTTTTGGAATTCCAGAACTCCTTAACTCAAAATCAGATTCAGAGCCTTTTAAACACAAAACCTTAACAGAAGCAGATATTTTTATTTAAGAAGTGTTTAACTTGTATTATTAATTTGTATGAAAGTAATATTCTAAATCTGTCACTAATTAACCAGTGGTAAAAATACAAAATCTGAGAGGTGTCTTTGAAGAGTGAATTTGTCAATATTAACTTTATGAGGTGGTGCCAAAGCTCAGATGCATGTCACATGCCCAGTCGAAAGCTAGTAAACCGTCTTGCTGAAATGTGAATCCATGGGAGGGAACAGAGGAGGTGTTTGGTGAGCTGCTGAACAGCTGCGATTTGAATTATTTTTATTTGTTTTACTTTTTTACTTATGTCATTGATAGTTATTTTTATTTCTGAACTTGAAATTGCTGACAGTCTGAGAAAATACCCTAGGGCCCAAATTCTAAAAACTGTAATGCCATTTGTGGGATGGGAGCCCTTCCCCCCTCCCCCCCTTTTTTTAACAGCTTCTCAGCATTCTTCACCGTAGAGATAAGTCATTCTCAGTTTGGGCTGACTCAGAGAATTTCCTGAATTGCTTCTTTCCATTGTTGCCACATGTTTCAGCACTTAGGGAATTCCCCATCCCTTACTGTTGCTACCACTCCAGAAATAACACCTTCATTGGTCCAGATGACTGCTTATCCCACATCTCCCTAACAGCTTTCTCTTTTCCTGTTTCTAACTTTTTTGCTTGGAATTTTTTATTTGTAGACCAAAACGTTTTAACTATTAATGCCCGTAGTTACGATTTTATATCTGTTGCGTAGTTAGGATTTTAAATCTGTTGGGCTGACTGTCTATGAGTAAGAATCAACAAGGCAGACACCATGGTGGGAGTCTGTGACAGACCGCCCAATCAGGAAGAACAGACAGAAGAAATATTCTATAAACAGCTAGGAGAAGTCTCAAGATTGTGAGCTCTTGTCCTTGTGGCGGACTTCAGATTACCAGATGTCTGCTGGGAATATAATACAGCAAAGAGGGAACAGTCTAGGAGGTTCCTGGAGTGTGTTGAGGATAACTTCCTGACACAGCTGATGAGGGAGCTGACTAGGAAAGGTGCCCTGTTGGACATGTTGCTTGTAAACAGAGAAGGACTTGTGGGGGATGTAAAGGTTGGAGGCTGTCTTAAGCATAGTGATCATGAAATTATAAGATTTTTTGATTCCTGGTGAACCAAGAATGGGGGTCAGCAGAACTGCCATCTTGGACTTCTGGAGGGCGGACTTTGGTTTTTTCAGGAGCCTGATTGACAGAGTTCCTTGGAGGCAGTACTGAAAGGCAAAGGAGTCCAGGAAGGGTGAACATTTTTCAAGAAGGTAGTGTTAAAAGCACAGGAGCAGACTGCCCCCACATACGAAAAACTGGAACTATCAGGGAAAAAGACCAGCCTGGCTAAAGAGAGCTATATTTGCAACTCAGGAAAAAAGGAAAATTAATGGCCTTTGGAAGAGGGCAGGTCCCTCATGAAGACTACAAAGATGCTGTGATGCTATGTACGGAGAAAATCAGAAGAAAATGCAACTAAAACTTAACCTGGCTACTGACGTAAAAGAATAAAAAAATGTTTCTATAAATACATTAGCAAGAAAAGGAGGGCAAAAGAGAATCTCCATCCTTTAGTAGATGGGTGGAAACATAGTGACAAAGGATGAGGAAAAGGCTGAGGTATTTAGTGCCTTCTTTGCCCCAGTCTTTACTAGTTGTTCCCTGAGGAGCCAGGCCCCTGAACTAGTAGATGCTGGGGGGAGAGGGGGAGAAGCAAATGAAGCCCCCATAATTCAAGAGGAAATGGTGAGTGACCTGCTACGCCACTTAGACATACACAGTTCTATGGGGCCAGATGGGATCCGCCTAAGAGTACTGAGGGAACTGGTGGAAGTGCTCACCAAGCCACTTTCCATCATTTATCAGCAGTGCTGGAAAACAAGGGAGGCCCTATCTGACCTACAAGAAAGGCTGGAAAAGGCTCTGGGGAACTACAGGCCTGTCAGTCTGACCTCGGTACTGGCCAATATTATGGAGGAGATCATCCTGAATGCCATTATGGGGCATATACAGGACAACCAGATGATTGGGCCCAGTCAGCATGAGTTCATGAAAGGCAGGTCCTGCTTGACTAACCTGATCTCTTTCTATGACAAGGTGACCTGCTTGGTGGATGAGGGAAAGGATGTCTACTTGGACTTTAGTGAAGACTTTGGTTTTGCACAGAATTCTCCTGGAGAAACTGGCTGCTTATGGCTTGGATGGGTATACTCTTGGCTGGGTCAAAAACCATCTGGAAAGCCGGGCCCAAAGGTGGTGGTGCATGAAGTTAAATCCAGTTGGCAGCCTGTCACAAGTGGTGTTCACCAGGGCTCAATATTGGGGCTGGTTCTGCTTAATATCTTTATCAATGATGTAGACAAGGGGATCCAGTTCACCCTCAGTAAGTCCGTAGATGACACCAGGTTAGGTGGGAGTGTTGACCTGCTTGAGGGTAGGATGGCTGTACAGTGGGCTCTGGACAGGCTGGATCAAGGGGCTGAGGCCAGCTGTTTGAGGTTTGACAAGGCCAAGTGCCGGGTCCTGTGCTTGAGTCACAGCAATCCCATGCAGCACTACTAGCTTGAGGAAGAGTGGCTGGAAAGCTGCCCAGCGCAAAAGGACCTGGGGACATTTGTTGACGGGCAGCTGAATATGATCCTGCAGTGTGCCCATGTGGACGAGAAGGCCAACAGCATCGTGGCTTGTATCAGAAATAGTGTGACCAGCAGGACCAGGGAAGTGATTCTCCCTTTGTACTTGGCACTAGTGAGGCCCCACCTCGAATGCTGTGTTCTGTTTTGGAACCCTCACTACAAGAAAGACACTGAGGTGCTGGAGCATATTCAAAGAAGAGCAATGAAGCTGGTGACAGGTCTAGAGAAAAAGTCCTGCGAAGATCAGCTGAGGAAACTGGGGGTGTTTAGCGCAGAGAAAAGGGATCTCAGAGGAGACCTTATTGCTCTCTACAACTACCTGAGAGGCGGTTGCAGAGAGGTGGGGGTCGATCTCTTCTCCCAAGTAACAAGCAATAGGACAGGAGGAAATGGCCTCAAGTTACACCAGGGGAGGTTTAGATTGATATTAGGAAAAATTTCTTCACCGAAAGGGTTGTCGAGCATAGGAACAGACTGCCCAGGGAAGAGGTTGAGTCACCATCCCAGGAGGTATTTTAAGTTGCATAGACATGGTACTTAGGGACATAGTTTAGTGGTGGACTTAGTAGTGCCATGTTAATGGTTGAACTCAATGATCTTAGGAGTCTTTTCCAACCTAAATGATTCTGTGATTCTATATGATATGTATATATAGGGTAATTTACATATAGTGGTAGTATGCTGGGTTCACACATTTTATATGTAATTTGTGTCTCCCCACCTCAGCAAATGAGGGTAATTCTGTAATCCTGATACTAGGCTGTTGCAGAAAGTTTCTTAAAAGGTTGGGTGGGTAAGAGTGTGACAGGTAGTTTAACCATGCAAGGCTCACTAATTTCTAGAGCAGTATGTAGCAAAACAGCTGCAGGACAGCAGCTCTCCCATCCCCAGTCACAAAGTCATCCATCCATCGTCTAAACTTTCTACAGGTATAACACTGCACTTTATCATCAGACAACAGGACCATGTGTTTGTGCTTTCACCAGTTCCAGCCATAGATATGCAGACCACAGATCTGATGAGGAGCAGCAAAAATCTGAGCTCCTTTTAGCAAGAGCAAAAGTTGTCCTGACGGCACCCAAATCTATCTCTATAAATTTGTTTAAATGCATCTTGGTGCACACTTGAGAAGCTGATCTGCTGGCTATTTTGAATGGCTAATAAATTGTCTTTTTTCATCCCACTGAAAGGTTTTGTGGCATGTTTTACAGCATGCCTTACAGTCCCTCAACTATGGTGGAAAGAAGAGGGAAAAATAGCAGAATGATAGGGGAAGAGACAGTAAGAGATACTAAAATTTCCCAGTAATCATACTTGATTATTCCATGGCACACAGAACTGCAAGGCAAGTAACTCATCCTCAGATAAAGGCGTGGTGAAAATTGTCTTCCTCCAGTGTGTGGCATTTTGAGCACCTTTTTGTTTATTTGCAGGACTTGGCCAAACTGATCCTTGTCCTCTAGCATAATTACTCATGTCTGATTCCACTTCAGTTTTCACATTCCGACATTGTGAGAAAAGCATAAACTATGCCTCAAAAAGACTTTTCCTTTAATTCTCCCAGGAATTTGCACTATAAAAACTGTATTTATTGGTTTATAAGTGTCTTTTATTTGAAAGGATCTTAAAAACACATTATGAATTATACACGCTTAAATTTAAAAGAGATTTGAAGCAAGAGAGCTATTAACATTCAATTATAACCTGTCCAGGAGAGTGAGCTTAACATCTTTTATTTTGGGAGACATGTAACTGGATCATTAGTGAACAAGTGGCTAAGATGTCACTTTTAGAATTCATCCAGAAGACAGACACTTTATGTCCTCTAGTCCTAGTCTTCAGCACTGGTTCTTTGCTTACTGTCATTGTCCATTTGGATCTCTTAGATTTACCGGACAGTGTATTCTGTATTTTATGAGCTCACAAAGAAATATAACAAACAAATTTGACAAACAAGGGCTCAGTCCCCTTTGCACAGACTAGTCTATCATGAATTCACTAATTCCTCTATACCATTTCCATATAGCAGATGAAACTGCCAGACAATCAATACGCAAAGATCATGGCTGCAGGAGACAGCAATCTACTTATTATAATCACTGCATAATGGCCTTTTAGCTCTTTCTGGCCACCTTTCTTTCTGCCTACTTGGTGTTCTCACCTTGGCGCTACTCCCAGCATGCATCAGCATGCCTTAGCATGAGCAGTGTTAGCCAAAAACTTAGCAGGACTTGAGTGAACGGGCACACTCAATCACAGAAAACTACTGCTAGTGGAGGCTTCTCAGACCCCCTTATAAATCACTCACTGTAACTTGCTCTCCGGAGGAGAAAAATCACTTCATTAACTAAATAAAAAAAAAGCTCTAGCTTAGCACGTGGGAGCCACAGGTTCAAGTCCCTTCCATCTTCTAACATGACTTCTGGCTGTCTATTTTGAGCCAAGTACTAAAAAGGACCTGTCTTTGTCCAGGGAGCTGCTATTTCCTGGTGCAGGAAGTCCACATTTGATCTTCTGTGAAAAACACAAAGAATAGTCTTATGTTTTCTGAACCTCCCAAAAGTGGAGGAAACCCAGGCTCAAGCTCTATTCCTTGCTAATCTGGAGAGAAGCTATACAAGATGGCTCTTTGTGTCTGTTACATTCAGACAAATTCATAATAATGAGGGAAGTCTAAAATCAGCAAGGTAAGGTCAGTTTCTGAAGCAGCATACCTCATACAGGGACAAAGGGCAAGAGCTGGAGTGTAAATGCAGCACCTGAGGAATGGATGGAAAGCCTCAGAAGAGGCATCTCGCATCTCTCTTTCTCGTGCAACTATTCTCACAAGTTCACTGCTATCCCAGCAGTCTGATAGGAAGTTACAATATCTATAAAATATCAATATGTATTTTTATATTAGTGTGTAGCTAGGGACTCACCTCCACATCTGTTTATCTAGCGTATAATAATACAGTGTGAGCTCATATCGAAGTCTTCCCCTACTCAGGACACATACAGGGCAGTAGCCATTTGCTTTCATAAAACTTAAAAAGATTAAGTTCATCATCCCTATCTCAAATCTAGCCAAAATCAGCCAACGAAGCAGAGTTTACTAGGGAAGGGGCACTCGCAAGTGTTGGTACATAAGGCTTGCTTCCACAGGAGGCCAACCTATAAATATAGTAGTATGTCCAATGAAAGCAGATGGACTTGTGGAATGCATGTGTAAGTGAGAGGAGAATCAACTTGTTATGTAAGCTCTTTCTCACATAATCTTACTACCTAATATATTGAAGGGGAAGTCTCTCCTCTTTATAGAAAGGGTCTTCAGTGAAGAGTTTTTGGATTATGAAATACCACTACTGTCAGCTGATATTTTCAGCTGCTGATATTTCCTTTCTTCCCTATGTTGGTTCTTCATTTAAATTTTTTATCCAGCTGCATTTGGAAAGACCTTTGATAAAAACACTCCAAAATATTTGTATAATGTATCCCTTTAAATTAACATCTCTCCAAAGGCACTCTTCTGTTCCAGAGGAGGAAAACAGCAAAAACTTTCCCTTTTTTCAGGTCAATCATATTGACCTGAGTATGCTAAGACTGCCTTCAAGCCTAATTACATAAGCACTTGTTGCTTCAAGATGAACTGAAATGACATGTTCATTCAGCTGAGGGCAACTTACGGAGGTCTTGAGACCAGTTAAAACACAGCATGTCTACTGACGTATCAGCAGATAGCCGGAGAGAACCAAAGTGCAAGAGTTTGTAAAAGTACCACAGAATGAAGAGGTGTTGCTTGTTATGTATTTCAGCTTTTACACTGTTTAAAAGGTGTTGGATAGCTACACTTGTCCTGTGACTAGTCCGGATGGGACAAGATGTTAAAGATGTGCTTTACACTGCAGCCAGGAAGAACAGCCCTACCTGGAACCTGTGACAGAAAGCACCAGGTGAGACTCAAGGTTGACCCCTAGGTTTTTGGAGTTGGGGATACAGAGGGTCCGAAGCCTGCTATACTCCAGCTGAGAAAGAGATATTGGCAGTGTATGAAGGGGTTCGAGCTGCTTCAGTAATTGGCATGGACCTGCAGCTCCTCTTGGCTTCTCAAGTGCCAGTGCTGAGCTGGATGTTCAAAGAAAGAGTTCCTGCTACACATATAATGCAACAGATGCTACATGGAGTAAGTGGATTGCACTGCTCGCACAGCAAACTTGAATGGGAAACCCTAGTCATCCAGGAATTTTGGAAGTGATCATAGACTGGTCAGAAGGGAAAGATTTTGGAATATCACCAGAGGAGGAGGTGATGTGTGCAGAAGAGGCCCCACCACAAAATAAACTACCAGAAAATGACAAGAAATATGCCCTGTTTACTGTTGGTTCCTGCCAGATTGTGGGAAAGCATCGAAAGTGGAAGACTGCTGTGTGGAGTCCTACATGACAAGTTGCAGTAGCTACTGAAGGAGAAGGGGAATCGAGTCAGTTTGCAGAGGTGAAAGCCACCCAGCTGCCTTTGAACACTGCCAAACAGGAAAACTGGCCAGTAGTTTCTGTTTATACTGATTCATGGATGGTGGCAAATGGGCTGTGGGAGTGGTTAAAGCAGTGGAAGGAAGCAGAACAAATGGCAGCGCAGAGGTAAACCCATCTGGTCTGATGAATTGTGGGAAGATATTGCTGTCTGGGAAGAGAATCTGGTTGTGAAAGTGCGTCATATAGATGCCCGTGTACCCAAGAACTGGGCTACTGAGGAACATCAAAACAACCAGCGGGTAGATCTGGCTGCTCAGAGTTAAGTGGCTCAAGTGGATCTGACTGGCAACATAAGGAGTTATTCATAGCTCAGTGGGCCCCTGACACTTCGAGCCGTCAAGGAAGAGATGCAATAAACAGATGGGCTCATGATCGAGGGGTGGACTTGACCATGACTATTGCACAAGTTATCCATGAATGTGAAATATGTGCTGCAATCAAGTAAGCCAAGTGGTTAAAGCCTCTTTAGTATGCAGGGAGATGGTTAAAATACAAATATGGTGAGGCCTGGCAGGTTGATTATATTATACTTCCACAAACCTACCAAGGCAAGTGTTATGTGCTCACAGTGGTGGAAGCAACCACCGGAGAGCTAGAAACATACCCTGTGCCCCATGCCACAGCCTGCAACACTATCCTGGGCCTTGAAAAGCAAGTCCTATGGCAACATGGCCTCCAGAGAGAACTGAATCAGACAATGGGACTCATTTCTGAAACAGCCTTATAGATGCTTAGGCCAAAGAGTATGGCATTGAGTGGGTATATCAGATTCCCTGTCATGCACCAGCCTCTGGGAAGATAGAACGATATAATGGACTGTTAAAAACTACAATGAGAGCCACATTCAAACATTGGGATATATATTTAGCAGAGGCTACTTAGTAGTCAACTCCAGGGGATCTGCCAATCGAGCTGGCCCTGCCCAGTCAAAATTTCCACTTACTGTAGGAGGGGATAAAGTTCCTGCAGTGCATATGAAGAAAATGCTAGGGAAGACAGTCTGGGTTAGTCCTGCCTCAGGCAAAGGCAAAACCATCCGAGGGATTGCTTTTGCTCAAGGTCCTGTGTGCACCTGGTGGGTGATGCAGAAGGATAGGGAGGTCCAATGGGTACCTCATGGGAATCTGATTTTAGGTGACAATAGCCAATAAATCAAATTATATGACATTAATTGTTATCAATTGTACTATGGTAAGAATTGCCTAAACCAATAGCAGATGGACTATGATGAACTTAAATGTTGGGGCAATAAGGTCAGAGTTGACCTCAGTAGCTGGTGCCCAAGCAACTTCTTCGAGATTGATGTCTTCAGCCTGTGTACTGTGGGCATGGACCACACCGGATACACCAGCCACAAGCTCCAAAGACAGTATGTAGCAGTATAGCAGCATGCATTATTTCACCTGCACTGAGAGACTGTTCTAACAAATGAAGCCCACAGTCATGTATTACATGCACTCAATGGACATTTTTAGAGGGATGGCAGATAGACTAAAGGAATTGGATCTGTATCAGTGTATACGTATATAAGGCAGGGAAAAGTAGCAGTAGTTTGTGGGAGAAGCAGAACACAGCTCCGGCCAGCTTGATGATAAAAGAAAACTGGTACGAGTAAAGGGAAGATGTGGTAGCAACAGAATACATGTCTCTGGCCATCTGGATGGTCAGGGAGGACAAATGCGAGATAAATCAGAGAAAATTATTAGTCATACTAAAAAAGGATTTTGGACAGGCCAAAACAGGATGATTATGCTGTGTGTTGGAAAGCATATGAAGGTCAGGCTGGAAAACCACCTGAAGGATGAGTGGAGCGTGAGATCATGACTGAAGACAGTCACAACAGTGAAAATGTTATAAAACACCTTGTTTGGCCTCATAGTCTGGACTCTTGATCTGTAAGCATGAAAACCAGCGTGCATGGAAATAAAAGAGAGAGAGTTTGCCTGCTGTCTTGCTTTCTTGCTGCTACCAAAGCTGAAGATGGTTTGGTTTCTGGAGGACGCATATTCCAGGTTATAGCCAAATTGTGAAACCTCTCTATGAAGTGACTCGAAAGAAAAATGAGTTTGTGTGGGATCCTGAGCAACGACAAGCCTTTGAGCAAATTAAATAAGATATTGTACATGCAGTAGCCCTTGGACCAGTCCGAACAGGATGGGACATTAAAAATGTGCTGTACACTGCAGCTGGATAAAATGGCCCTAACTGGAGTCTCTGGCAGAGAGCACCAGGGGAGACTCGAGGTCGACCCCTAGGATTCTGGAGTCGAGGATACAAAGGCTCCGAGGCCAACTATACTCCAACTGAGAAAGAAATCTTGGCAGCATATGAAGGAGTTAGAGCTGCTTCAGAGGTAATTGGTACTGAGGCACAGCTCCTCCTGGTGCCCCGATTACCAGTGCTGAGCTGGATGTTCAAGGGTAAGGTTCCTTCTACTCATCATGCCACCGATGCTACCTGGAGTAAGTGGGTTGCCTTAATCACCCAGCGAGCTCGAATAGGAAGCCCAAATCGTCCAGGGATTGTAGAAGTGATCACCAACTGGCCTGAAGGCAAAGACTTTGGAATGCCACCGGAGGAGGTGGTATCACGTGCCGAGGAAGCCCCACCATATAACGAACTCTCAGATAAAGAGAAACAGTATGCTTTGTTTACTGATGGATCTTGTCGTATTGTAGGAAA
>VZSF01007342.1:35549-52779 GCA_013398295.1 Chionis minor
CTGCAAACTTACTGAGGGTGCACTCAATCCCCTCATCCAGATCATCAGTAAAAATATTAAACAAGACTGGCCCCAAAACTGAGCCCTGAGGAACGCCACTTGAGAACTGACGCCAACTGGGTTTAGCAGTGTTCACCACAACTCTCTGGGCTCGGCCATCCAGCCAGTTTTTAACCCAGTACAGAGTCCACCTGTCAATGCCATTGGCTGCCAGCTTCTCTAGCAGAATGCTGTGGGAGACTGTGTCAAAGGCCTTACTGAAGTCCAAATAGACAACATCCACAGCCTTTCCCTTATCCACCAGGCAGGTCACCTGGTCATAAAAGGAGATCAGGTTGGTCAGGCAGGACCTGTCCTTCATGAATCCATGTTGGCTGGGCCTGATCCCCTGCTTGTCTTTCACTTGCCATGTGAGTGTGCTCAGGATGAGTTGTTCCATAACCTTTCCTGGCAACATTTGACCTAGGCAGGAGTGTCTACATTTTGCTTCTTGCTAAAGGGAAAAAATGCATTTGTGGAGTAGAAGGAAAATCATCTTGAACTTCCTTCCAGCAGACACCACCAGCTTTGGGATGGTGTCTGCTGGACAGCCAGAAGAACTGCATCTGTAAAAACACTTCTTCCACACAAGTGAACATGGAAAATCGAGACTGCAGAAGTCTGGCAAGTGGTCTCTGCACAAGACGCTTGACCTGCTCTCCCAATCTGTACTGCTCTTTCAATTTTTCTTCTTGATACCTCTTATGTTTAAGAAAACATGTCATCTTAAATAAGCAAAGAAAAGGACTGCAAAGAGTATTCCACAATCCATTTCTCTAATGTCAAGCAGTCCAGCATCTGGCATTTATGTCAGCCATCAGCAGAGAAGAGAGTGGCAGGCACAGCAGTACTGGGACATTTTTCTCTGACTGACAGCTGGTGCTGTCAACATAAATTACTGCCAAGGGTGTGCAGACCTTCTGGCAAACTCCTATAACCCAAGAGACTACACTATCACTGTCCACCTCCCAGCCTTCATCCAGGGCAGAGCAACATGACTTCCCTCTTGGTCCTTCTCTCCTCTTTTCATCTAAATGCTGCCTGTTCTCAGCAGGAGCCAAGGCAGCTCTCATGCCTTGCAGCAGTTACCAGGGAGTCTGCACAGAACCTCTGAAATACTTTCTACCTTAATTCGCCATAACAGTAATTTTTCAGGATTTCTTGGTACATAGATTAGTTTTCATATCACACCTTTAAAATGTTGACTTCTAACAGTCACCAGAAACAGGGTGCTGCTTTTGATGGCCATTTTCAATACTCGTATATCCTTGTATTTTGTTAAAGCGAGTATTATAAAAGTTTACCACTACCTCTATTTTTGTAAACTTCCTGACCATTGATCCAAAATGTTTTCTTATATGAAATATCCCTAGCTATCTTCTCTGCTGTATCCCCGTGTTATGCACATTCAGGACCATGTCATGATGCAAGTTCAATGCTGTGAGTCCTCTCTTCTGCTATATGCTAAATGCCCTGACTGACAGCTGGTGCTGTCAACATAAATTACTGCCAAGGGTGTGCAGACCTTCTGGCAAACTCCTATAACCCAAGAGTGGTAGTTTGCTTGTAGATAGCTGATTTACACCTAAATTACAGAAGCTTACTTGGATTGGCTTACTCACCTATGCTGGCTAAAAACTACTCAGATGCTTGAGTGCTGGAGTCTTGGTTTTTCTCTCCTCTTGTCATCCCCCAACTTCTCAGGGCATATTTTCTCCTGTTGAAGCTCCACTAGCACGTGTAGTTATATCCAGTCAATTTGTCCCTGTGGACACAAGCCTGGAAAACTCAGTTTACTTGTACATTTTGCGTTCTTGCAACTTCACAGCAGTTATAGCTATAAACTTCTACATTCTGATTTACCATTTCAAAACTAGAAATACATGAGTTATTTTCTGAAATAGAAGAAATCAAGCTATGTCAAAGAGAGAACCATATAACCATTCTTTACATAACTGTTCCTCACTTTCAGTTGACTTTGTTCAGATCACTATCTTGCTTGAAGAGAAATCTAGACATTTAAAAAAATTATAGCCTGAAACAAAAACATCAGGCACCAACTGGTTATACCTCTGCTATAATGCATTTTTCTCTGAAGTGCATCCAGGAAGCTGCCTATAATTGTAAACATCAGTGGAACCACACAGAAGCAAATGCAGCCCGAGTATCAGACAACCTTTTTCATGAAGAGCTGATTACTTAGCCACTTGCAAAAAAATACAGGTATATCTGCACCTTTCCTTCACCTCTTTACAATACGTAAATGAATGGTTCATATCAAAACACCTAAACCATCTTCCAGCAGATTAACTAGCATTTTAAGAAAATTACCTTTCTCAAAAAAAAAAATCCCCTTTTCACCCAAACCTGACAGCAAATTGTCACATAACGTGGCATGTGCCAAGCTCAGAGTTAACTACTAAGTTCACGAGGAGAAGCAAGCAAAAGGAGGATCTTGTCTAACAATACCTGCAAAGCTTTTGGAACAGAAATGTTTCTTTTTTGTTGATCATAGGAAGGCTTGGCTATATCATATGCCTGTTTCCAGAAAGTTTGAAGAAAACAAAGATTTTGTCATAATTAAAGAAAGTTATGTATCACAAATACATGTTTCAAAAAAAGTACTCAAACTCTTAAGAATATACTTCATCACAAAATTTACAACAGCCAAGCCCTTACAGAAGACAGAAACAAATATCTGATATAATAGATTTTATATTGCCAACATCATAGCAACATACAGCGATGTGAACTGCATTTCTGATGGTAATTAGTACCTTGTGCATCAGTCAGCCCATAATCACTCTTTTTTTTGAATAAGTACCTGTCTCTGTTTACACAGTTAAACACCTTGTATTTTCCCTTAAGTTAAAATGGAGGTTGACATTTTATGTAAAGGAACCTTGCATGAAAAGACACTGAAGCATCACCAGAAGATTCCTGCTACTTCAGAGTTCTAGTTTGTAGCAACTGCCTCTAAACTGTGGCAAGTCCAGTTTTAATTGCTCTGTCCCACATAAAGTCAATTCAGAGCTGCGTCAGACAAGCAACTGAGTTTCCCGCTGGTTTCAGAGACTGCTCCCTTGCCCCGATACTCATGAGGTAGCTTGGCTTCACCACAGCCTTGGCTTTGCACATGCTGCTTTTCACTTGCTGTTTAGGTGATTACAAAGTTAGTTTGTTCGGCTCTCTAATGGGACCTAAAATCATGACTTATTCTCAATCATTGCATTCTTTGAGAGGAAGAAATTGTCCCAATTCCCCCACAGCTATGCAAGTGCTAGCTCAGACCAAAGAGAGATGATGGAAATACACTATGGGATAGAATAAGCCCAGTTAGCCCTTTCAGCAGGGCTAACTGGGCCCTGGCTCAGTACCTGAGCCAAATTGGATCTAAGTCATACTATACCTTGACCCTTTATCAGCCAAACCTGGAAAATGGCTCATTGGTTATTTTCCAAAGGAAAACTTTGATAAGGAATAATGGAAGAGGGATGGCAGTAGCAAATCTTGGCTTTTCTTTTCTTTTTTTTTTTTCTCCTTTGAAAGATATATATATATTAGGCTCAAGAACTGAGCATAAGAGCTGCACAGTTCCACCCTGTACACAGGGCTGCCTCTGGGCGCTTTCTCCCTCTCTCCCAGCCCTGCTGGCAGCACTTCCATTTGCCTTTCTATGAAGAAATATGGCCCTTAATTTTTCATTGAAATAACTTCTCTTTCCTTCTCTTATGCAATACTGAGATGAAGTAAACGGAGTCAAATCATCATTACTGAATCAGTCTGTCCTGGTTCCGATGGGGATAGGGTTAGTTTCTGGCAGGGCACAGGTATTCCATACCATGTGACACCATGCCCAGTCTATAGGGGGGAGGAGGAAGGAAGTTGCTGCTCGGCAGGGCTGGGGCTTCCTGGGCCCGGTTGGTGCGCAGTGGTACAGTAACCCTGTTTGTACATTCTTCTATCTTTGTTATTGTTGCTGTTTTCCTCTTTCCTTTGCTGTTGTGTTAAACCGCCTTTATCCCAACCCACGAGTTTTGCCTTTTTTATTCTGAGTTTCCCCTCACCGCTGTGGGGGTTTAGTGAATGGCCATGTGGTCTCCATTACCTGAGGGAATCATCTGTGCAGGAGATGCCTTATTGTGATCCAGGCAATGCACAGTTACCCTCAGATCCTGATGATGTCCAGTGCAGAAGGCCCATGTTGTGGAAGTTTGTATGGAGTGCACCATCGCTGTATGCCAACTCCTTGGCAGTGCTGGAATAGAAAGGCGAAGAGGGACCAACAGTGGACGAGGTGGCTGGCTGACTGTGGCAGTATGAAGGAAGTTTCTCTTCCCCCCTCGTGTTGCTGTGGAGAAACTTTCCTGGAAGGTACAGCAACTTGAAGAGAATGTGTCCCTACTCTCCACCTGTACGGGCCAGTATCTCAGCTATTAGGAGCAGGCATTTCTCTACTCAGGAGAGAGAATATAGAGGATACACACCACAAGGCACCCTGTGGTTTTACCTGCATGACTGCAGAGAGGACATGAGGAAGTGGGATGGACAACCTACCTCGATCCTAGGATCTTGATCCTCGATTAAAGGATCTTGAACTCCAGCATCTCATGGTCACTGCAGCCAAGGCTACCCTTGAGCTTCACACTCCCCACCAGCCCCTCCTTGCTGGCGAGAACATTCAGCAGCAGGCCCACGCTTTCCTTAGTCTTCCTTTTGCTACTATTGTAGTTGAAGAAGTCCTTCTTGTTGTCTTTGACATTACTTGCCAGATTCAATTCCAAGTGGGCCTTAGCCTTCCTCATTGTATCTCTGTGTAGTCTAACAACATTCCTATATTACTGCCAAGTGGCCAGTCCCTTTTTCCACATTCTGTAGTCGTCCTTCTTCTGTTTGAGTTTTTCCAGAACCTCCTTGCTCATCCATGCGGGTCTCCTACCTTCTTTGCTTGATTTCTTACTCATAGATCTTGAGCTTGGAGGAAGCGGTGCTGGAATATCTCTCTGAGGAGCCTGAATGTGATTCCTGTGAACCTCAGCTTACTTTAGAGAGAGACACTAAGTTTAAAAAGTACTTTTTTTCCTGTTGGCATTCCAGTTGCCATTAAGCCCACTGAATGGTCTTTCTTTCACAACTTGAATGCATTTATAACACTTGCTTGTTTTGAAGATGCAAGTCAGACTACAGAGGGGCCTCCAGCATAACGTGAAATACTTGAAAATCTTCTCTGCACTATCCCACATTTGAGTGTCTAAATTTACAAAGTACCTTCAGCTGATCAGGCCCAGTACTTAAGGGATCGATGCTCTATGCTAATACCAAATATTCTGTGTTTAGAAACTGTTTTGAAGACTTGCTTATCCAAGTCAAATAGCTCGCAAGTATGCTGTATATATTACTAGAGACAAACAACTCAGACTAGAAGACACAGCTAAGGATTACCTAGCCAAGCAGATAAGACTTAAATTAAAACTCTCCAGTGTTATTATCTAGCTAATCCCTCAAACGCACCATGGGCTCACACAAGTCAGTCACAAGGCTTCTTTAAAATGACATCTCACATGTAATCCTCAAGTGAATAGTTTTTACCAGCAAATTCACACAATGCTTGCATAATAGTTGTTTTCCAACAAAGGCTTTGTATATTGAATGGTATCCTTCCCTTTTATTCACATTTCTTCCTACAATCCAGTGAGGTTTAGTTTTACACCCCTTCCGCTTTATTCCTTAAATTCATTTGACCAAGTATTAAGGTTTTACTTCAGAGTAAATGCTCAGGTGAAATACAGCTAAGACCGGGGCTATAACAAACCCTTCAAGGTCCTGCTTAACAGCCCATCATAGGCAGTCTGCTAGCCTCTCTTTTCTGAAGATCTTTTTAAACAGCAGTCCTGATACCTGACTGATATGACCTATCCCAACCAAATGTAGTACAATGCTTCATTTCTACTGAAATGAAACTCCTTATAGTGCAGTTACTTGCAAGTGAGCTGTAATTATCTAAGGCCTTCTCCAGAATATTGCATCTGTCATCAACAAAATTATTTCACTTGAAAAAAGCTGCTCTGGACCCCCGTAAACAACACATGCTATGAATTATTGCTGAAGCTGTGCCATAAGCAGGATAACTCAAGAAGCCTCAGAGCTGGGGGAAATGGAAGATCAAAGCTGGTATATCTTGGAAAAGCTTCCTTGCCACTGGCATATTCCAGATCTCTGCCCAGGCAAAGAAATGGGAGAGCTGGGCTCAGTTCCAAGGCATAGATTTTTTTCACTAGGTTACTAATAGTAAAAACAAAAAAAAACCACACCAAACCAAACCAAAAAATGGTGCAGAGTTAAAGAGGTTTTAGAATTTCTGGTTTTGGGAACCTGGTTGTTGAGCAACTGCAGATTAGGAGAAAGCACAAAAATAATTTCTTTCCAGACAAAAAGGTCTCTTCAGGCAGTCACGCCAATAGCTGCCTCAGACCAAAGGCAAGTCCTTTATCACACAGCAGTTGACAGAGTCTTCATATTTAAGAACTGCTGTTAATTTCAGTTTTTTCCTTGCTCAAATTNCCTGTGGTTTTACCTGCATGACTGCAGAGAGGACATGAGGAAGTGGGATGGACAACCTACCTCGATCCTAGGATCTTGATCCTCGATTAAAGGATCTTGAACTCCAGCATCTCATGGTCACTGCAGCCAAGGCTACCCTTGAGCTTCACACTCCCCACCAGCCCCTCCTTGCTGGCGAGAACATTCAGCAGCAGGCCCACGCTTTCCTTAGTCTTCCTTTTGCTACTATTGTAGTTGAAGAAGTCCTTCTTGTTGTCTTTGACATTACTTGCCAGATTCAATTCCAAGTGGGCCTTAGCCTTCCTCATTGTATCTCTGTGTAGTCTAACAACATTCCTATATTACTGCCAAGTGGCCAGTCCCTTTTTCCACATTCTGTAGTCGTCCTTCTTCTGTTTGAGTTTTTCCAGAACCTCCTTGCTCATCCATGCGGGTCTCCTACCTTCTTTGCTTGATTTCTTACTCATAGATCTTGAGCTTGGAGGAAGCGGTGCTGGAATATCTCTCTGAGGAGCCTGAATGTGATTCCTGTGAACCTCAGCTTACTTTAGAGAGAGACACTAAGTTTAAAAAGTACTTTTTTTCCTGTTGGCATTCCAGTTGCCATTAAGCCCACTGAATGGTCTTTCTTTCACAACTTGAATGCATTTATAACACTTGCTTGTTTTGAAGATGCAAGTCAGACTACAGAGGGGCCTCCAGCATAACGTGAAATACTTGAAAATCTTCTCTGCACTATCCCACATTTGAGTGTCTAAATTTACAAAGTACCTTCAGCTGATCAGGCCCAGTACTTAAGGGATCGATGCTCTATGCTAATACCAAATATTCTGTGTTTAGAAACTGTTTTGAAGACTTGCTTATCCAAGTCAAATAGCTCGCAAGTATGCTGTATATATTACTAGAGACAAACAACTCAGACTAGAAGACACAGCTAAGGATTACCTAGCCAAGCAGATAAGACTTAAATTAAAACTCTCCAGTGTTATTATCTAGCTAATCCCTCAAACGCACCATGGGCTCACACAAGTCAGTCACAAGGCTTCTTTAAAATGACATCTCACATGTAATCCTCAAGTGAATAGTTTTTACCAGCAAATTCACACAATGCTTGCATAATAGTTGTTTTCCAACAAAGGCTTTGTATATTGAATGGTATCCTTCCCTTTTATTCACATTTCTTCCTACAATCCAGTGAGGTTTAGTTTTACACCCCTTCCGCTTTATTCCTTAAATTCATTTGACCAAGTATTAAGGTTTTACTTCAGAGTAAATGCTCAGGTGAAATACAGCTAAGACCGGGGCTATAACAAACCCTTCAAGGTCCTGCTTAACAGCCCATCATAGGCAGTCTGCTAGCCTCTCTTTTCTGAAGATCTTTTTAAACAGCAGTCCTGATACCTGACTGATATGACCTATCCCAACCAAATGTAGTACAATGCTTCATTTCTACTGAAATGAAACTCCTTATAGTGCAGTTACTTGCAAGTGAGCTGTAATTATCTAAGGCCTTCTCCAGAATATTGCATCTGTCATCAACAAAATTATTTCACTTGAAAAAAGCTGCTCTGGACCCCCGTAAACAACACATGCTATGAATTATTGCTGAAGCTGTGCCATAAGCAGGATAACTCAAGAAGCCTCAGAGCTGGGGGAAATGGAAGATCAAAGCTGGTATATCTTGGAAAAGCTTCCTTGCCACTGGCATATTCCAGATCTCTGCCCAGGCAAAGAAATGGGAGAGCTGGGCTCAGTTCCAAGGCATAGATTTTTTTCACTAGGTTACTAATAGTAAAAACAAAAAAAAACCACACCAAACCAAACCAAAAAATGGTGCAGAGTTAAAGAGGTTTTAGAATTTCTGGTTTTGGGAACCTGGTTGTTGAGCAACTGCAGATTAGGAGAAAGCACAAAAATAATTTCTTTCCAGACAAAAAGGTCTCTTCAGGCAGTCACGCCAATAGCTGCCTCAGACCAAAGGCAAGTCCTTTATCACACAGCAGTTGACAGAGTCTTCATATTTAAGAACTGCTGTTAATTTCAGTTTTTTCCTTGCTCAAATTGCAGTTTTTTTCCACCGACTTGATGAATATAGGATATTTCCTCCATGTTAAACAGCTACACTGAATGCTATGAACATCATATCAAGATTTACTGGTATTTTTAAGAGCAGCAAGAATAGCAAATTCAAAACCTGTTACAGCTGTTAAGAAAAATTCTTGTCTACTCAGTACAGAAAACTACATACAGTCCCCCACAGATCCTGATGATGTCCAGTGCAGAAGGCCCATGTTGTGGAAGTTTGTATGGAGTGCACCATCATCATATGCCAACTCCTTGGCAGTGATGGAATGGAAAGGTGATGAGGGTACAACAGCAGATGAGGTGGCTGGCTGACTGCGGCAATACAAAGCAAGTCTCTCTTCCCACCTCATCTCAGCTGTGCAGAAACTTTCCCAGAAGGTACAGCAACTTGAAGAGAATATGTCCTACTCCCCACCTGTATGGACCATTATTTCAGCTACTAGGAGCAGGCGTTTCTCTACTCAAGAGAGAGAATATAGAGGGTACACACCACGAGGCACCCTGTGGTTTTACCTGTATGACTGTGGAGAAGACATGAGGAAATGAGATGGCCAACCTACCTCAATCCTACAGGCATGGGTACACGAGTTGCAAGGAAGAACAATCAGAAAAGGAGATCCCTCCAGGAAAAGTGCCACTATGGTTTCCAGGGGGCAGTTCTCCAGACAGAGTAGAAGGCCTGATCTTACCTCTGATCCTCTTGAAGAGACTTCCAAGTAATTTCTGCAAGAAGTAACGGATACTATGACCAGGATTAGAGGGGCCCTGCCTCTAGACAGGTGGAGGAAAGGCATAACCGGGTTTACTGGACTGTGTGGATTTGATGGCCTGGCACATCAGACCCACAGGAGTATAAGGCTCTAGTGGACATTGGTGCATAATGCACCCTAATACCATCAAGTTATAGAGGGGTAGAACCGATTTGTATTTCTGGAGTGGCAGGAGGATCCCAACAGTTGACTGTATTGGAAGCCGAAGTGAGCCTAACTGGGAATGACTGGCAAAAGCCGGTTGTGACTGGCCCAGAGACTCCACCATCCTTGGTACAGACTATCTCAGGAGAGGGCATTTCAAAGACCCAAAAGGTGGGCTTTTGGCATAGCTGCCTCAGAGGCAGAGGAAATTAAGTAGCTGTCTACTGTGCCTGGTCTCTCGGAAGACCATTCTGTTGAGGGGTTGTTGAGGGTCGAAGAAGAACAGGTGCCGATCTCTACTGCAACAGTGCATCGGCGGCAGTATCGCACTAACCGAGACTCTTTGATTCCCATCCATAATCTGATTCATCAACTAGAGACTCAAGGAGTGATCAGCAAGACCCGCTCACCCTTTAATAGTCCCGCATGGCCAGTGCGAAAATCTAATGGAGACTGGAGGCTAACAGTGGACTATTGTGGCCTGAACGAAGTCACACCACCACTAAGCGCTGCCATGTCGGGCATGCTAGAACTTCAATATGAACTGGAGTCAAAGGCAGCCAAGTGGTGTGCAACAATTGATATCACTAATGCATTCTTCTCAATCCCTTTGGCAGCAGAGTGCAGACCACAATTTGTTTTCACTTGGAGGGGTATCCAGTACACCTGGAACTGACTGCCCCAGTGGTGGAAACACAGACCCACCATCTGCCATGGACTGATCCGGACTGCACTGGAACAGGGTAAAGCTCTGGAATACCTACAGTACATTGACGACATCATCGTATGGGACAACACAGCAGAAGTTTTTGAGAAAGGGAATAAAATAGTTTGAATCCTTCTGAAAGCTGGTTTTGCCATAAAATGAAGTAAGGTGAAGGGACCCACACAGGAGATCCAGTTTTTAGGAATAAAATGGCAGGATGGATGCTGTCAGATCCCAACAGATGTGATCAACAAAATAGTCTCCACTGACTAATAAAAACGAAACACAAGCTTTCTTGAGTGTTGTGGGGTTTTGGAGGATGCATATCCCAGATTACAATCTGATCGTGAGCCCTCTATATCAAGTGACCCAGAAAAAGAATGATTTTAAATGGGGCTCTGGGCAATGACAAGCCCTTTGAACAAATTAAGTAGGAAATAGTTCATGCAGCAGCCCTGGGGCCAGTCCAGGCAGGACAAGATGTTAAAAATGTGCTCTACACCACAGCCGGGAAGAACAGCCCTACCTGGAGCCTGTGGCAGAAATCACCAGGGGAGACTCGAGGTCAACCCCTAGGTTTTTGGAGTCGGGGATACAGAGGATCTGAAACCTGCTATACTCCAACTGAGAATGAGATATTGGCAGTGTATGAAGGGGTTCGAGCTGCTTTAGAAGTAGTTGGTATGGAAGTGCATCTCCTCTTTGCACCTCGACTGACAGTGCTGGGCTGGATGTTCAAAGAAAAGGTCCCCACCACACATCATGCAACTGATGCTACATGGAGTAAGTGGATTGCACTGGTAACACAGCGAAGTCAAATGGGAAACCCTAGTCATCCAGCAATTCTGCAAGTGATCATGGACTGGTGAGAAGGGAAAGATTTTGGAATATCACCAGAGGAGGAGGTGAGTCGTGCAGAAGAGGCCCCGCCATACAATAAACTACCAGAAAATGAGAAGAAATATGCCCCCTTTACAGATGGGTCTTGCCAGATTGTGGGAAAGCATTGAAAGTTGGAGGCTGCTGTGTGGAGTCCTACACAATGAGTTGCAGAAGCCACTGAAGGACAAGGGGAATCGAGCCAGTTTGGAGAGGTGAAAGCCACCCAGCTGGCTTTGGACATGACGGAACAGGAAAAATGGACAGTACTTTATACTGCTTCATGGGTGGTGGAAAATGCTCTGTGGGTGTGGTTAAAGCAGTGGAAATAGAACAGTGCAGAGGTAAACCCATCTGGGCTGCTGAATTGTGGCAAGATATTGCTGCCTGGGTAGAGAATCTTGTTGTGAAACAGCATCATGTAGACGCCCATGTACCCAAGAGTCAGGCCACTGAGGAATATCAGAACAACCAGCAGGTAGATCGGGCTGCTCAGCTTGAAGTGGCTCAGGTGGATGTGAACTGACAACATAAGGGGGAATTACTTCTAGCTCTGTGGGCCCATGGCACTTCGGGCCATCAAGGAAGAGATGCAACATATAGATGGGCTTGTGACCAAGGGGTGGATTTGAGCATGGATGCTATCGCACAAGTTATCCATGGATGTGAAACATGTGCTACGATCAGGCAAGCCAAGCAGTTAAAGCCTCTTTGGCATGGAGGAAGATGGCTAGAATACAAATATGGGGAGGCCTGGCAGGTTGATTATATTACACTCCCACAAACCTGCTAAGGCAAGCCTTATGTGCTCACAATGGTGTAAGCAACCACTGGATGGCTGGAAACATACACTATGTACCATGCCATGGCCGGGAACACTATACTGGGCCTTGAAATGCAAGTCCTATGGCAACATGACACCCCAGAGAGAATTGAGTCAGACAATGGGACTCATTTCTGAAACAGACTTACAGGCACCTGGGCCAAAGAGCATGGCATTGAGTGGGTATATCATATCCCTATCATGCACCAGCCTCTGAGAAGATAGAATGATACAATGGACTGTTAAAAACTACACTGAGAGCCATGGGTGGTAGGACCTTCAAACACTGGGATACACATTTAGTAGAAGCTACTTGGTTAGTCAACACCAGGGGATCTGCCAATCGAGCTGGCCCTGCCCAGTCAAAACTTCCACACAGTGTAGAAGGGGATAAAGTCCCTGCAGTGCATATGAGGAATATGCTGCGGAAGACAGTCTGGGTTAGTCCTGCCTCAGGCAAAGGCAAACCCATACGTGGGATTGTTTTTGCTCAAGGACCTGGGTGCACTTGGTGGGTGATGCAAGAAGGATGGGGAGGTCCAATGGGTACATCATGGGAATCTGATTTTAGGTGACAATAGCCAATAAATCAAACTGTATGATGTTAATTGCTAAATAATGCTGCCACTGTATGTCATCATTACTCTAATTGCTATCAATTGTACTACAGTAAGAATCACCTAAACTAATGACAGATGGACTTTAATAAAATTGAGTATAGTACAGCAGTGATGGGATCAGAACTGAACTCAGCAGATGATGCCCAGCAACTTCCTTGAGATTGACATCTTCAACTCGTGGACCATGGCCAGGGACTGCACTGGATACATCAGACATGATCTCCAAACACAGCATGCAACAGTCCAGCAGCACAAACCATCTCACCTGCCCTGAGAGACTGTTTTAACAGAGGGAGCCTGAAGGATTAAATATGGATTAAACAATCTCAATGGACATTGTTTTAGAGGGATGCCCCATAGACTGAGGAAATTATATTTGTATGTATACATATATAAGACAGGGAAGAGTAATTAATTGGAAACTGCAAGGTCTGGGCATGACGTAGATGGTATGGAATAAAGGGTGGACAATGTCCTGGTTCTGGCAGGGACAGGGTTAATATCTGGCACAGCACAGGTATTCTACACCATGGGATGCCATGCCCAGTCTTTGGGGAGGGTGGAAGGGGGGAGGGGGCGGAGCTAGCAGGGGGAGGGGAAGGAAGTCACAGTTTGGGAGCAGGCTAGGGCTTTCTGGTCAGGTCAGGTCAGCGTGTGGCGGTACAGTAACACTATTTGTACATTCCTCCATCAGTGTTATTGTTGTTTACCTATTTCCTTTGCTGTTCTGTTAAATTGCCTTTATCTCGACCCGTGAGTTTTGCCTTTTTATTCTGATTTTCCCTCGACGCTGTGAGGGGTTGGGTGAGCAGCTGCATGGTTCTTTGTTGCCATCTGAGGCCAAAACACAACAGAAGGATACCCTCAACATATACACATATGTCTTATCAACACTGATTTTTTCTAGTAACCGTGATTCAGGAGGATCTCCTGGACCAGTGTTACAATCAATTACTTTACTACGAGAAAAAAGGTCGGTAGGTGAATGGTGGGCTATTTCAACATATTTCAAGGGTTTTAGGGTTGGATTTTTTCTAGACCACATCCATTTAATATATGAGAGATTTTGAGGCTCAATCCTAGTACTATTTGGGAGTAAAATACACCAAGGGAGAGTGACAGGTCAGACATAGGTGGCTTCATAATAATCAGGCTGCTTTAAAGCATGAAAATCGTGATCAAAAGGAAAATAACAACAAGGTATGGAGTAGGAACTGGCAGGGTTAATTTTGATTGTCCCTGGCAGGAGAGTCATGTTTCCCTCCTGAATGCTCTGGGATCATCCTACTTGCCCCTCAGGCAAGGTAAAATTCTTCTCTGAGTGCTCCACCCACAGTAATCTTCATCAGTTCTGTTGTGATAGGCAAAAAAGGTGTCATTTTGGCCAAAAGTTTTGTTCCAGCTGGGGCAGTGGATTTTTTCCACATAGCTGTTTACTAGAAGATGGCTTGCCTTTCATTTCAGGTAAGTATTGTTAGGAAAGCGCCATTTCGTGGTGAAGCGAACATGGGGTTGTAGTACGGATTGGTAGTCAGATTAACAGATGTGTTAATAGGGTGTTACAAAAAATCTCAACCCGTGTTCTTATGAGGATGTACAAGTTGTGGTAGTGAGTCTGCTTGATTATTCAACAAGTGGACTGGATTGTTATCTAGCTGATGGGCTGCAACCCACCCTACAAAAATGTTTTCTGTTTAGCTGTCCTTAAAATTTCCTCCCATTTCTCCTTTTGCCATACTGGTACTCGATTCACCTCCCATTGATTTTGTTCCCAAAAAGGGAGCTATTCAGTACAACCCTTAAGCACTGCATATGAGTCAGTATATATACCGCTTCTTCGGCCTCAGCCTCTTCAATGAACACACTCCACACTGCTACTAATTCTCCTACCTGGGCTCCCTGTGTCTATATGTAATGCAACTTCCCTGGTATTTCCAGGTTTTTCCCTCTTGTTTAGAGGAGGCATACATTTTTAAAGTGAGTTTCAAAAGGTGGTGCTGGCTTTACATAAACTGGGAGAGGACTGCTATTATGATCATTAGTGGAAGGCTCCTGTATTGGTAGCTCCTTTGGAGCCCCTTCAGTAACTTGGTAAATATTACAATAGTGATGGATCTGGGCATACCACTTTTTCACTGTTTCTCTCTGCACCACCCCTGCAGGGGGAGGCGTTCCAGACAATACCAGTTTGAAGTATTTTAAAAGGGCCACTCAAAATAATAGATAGCTGTCTGATGGTTTTTTCTGCCTCTTGTAGAGCTAAACTAACTACAAATAGCCCTTTCTCCCTGGCTGAATATCGCTTTTTGGCATCTTTAAAACTTTGGGAGTAAAATCCAATGGGACAAGCGGGCCCATCAGGTCCTTACTGCCATATACGTATAGACAGGCCTTAGATTACAAATGCCCATTCTAGGTGTAGTGGATCTGTGGGATGTATGGGTCCCAAACTTTGATGGGTGTTAACTTTGAAAATTAACAGCTGCAATGCCTCTTCATGAATCTGCGTCCATTCCCAACTTGCCCACTTTCAGGTTAAATCGTAAAGAGGGCAAGCAATGATGGAAAAGCCTGGGATGTGTTTTCTCCAAAATGTCAGCAAGCCCAACGCATGTTGGAGCTCCTTTTTGTTTTCAGGCAATTTTACTTGCTCTAGTGCTGTTAAGCTTTCAGAAGGGATGCATACTGCTCCTCCTTTCCACCAGATTCCTAAAAACTTTACCTCAGAAGAGTGGAGCTGAAATTTCTCTTCGGGAATTTGGTGTCCTAATTTTTCTAAATGGATAATGATGTCCTGTTGGGTCTGTCCTACAGCAGCGACATCAGAGCCACCTGTCAACACATCATTAATGTATTGATATACCCTTGTCCCTTCTGTGACCGAGATTTGTTCCGATTCTTGTGCAAGAGCATGGTAAGCTAATGTGTGGAAGTCAGTATATCTGGGGAAGGTGAGTAAAAGCATATTGTTCACCTTCCCCACTGAAGGCAAAATGCTCCATATCTTTTTCTTGCAAGGAAACCATAAAAAACATGTCTTTCACATCAATAGTTGCAGGGATTGTATGTGCCTGTTCTTGTATCGTGGCAATAAGCTCAGCTATATTGGGGATGGCAGCAGTTAATGGGCCAGTGTTAGCATTAAGACACCGGTAATTGATAGTCAACCACCACTTCCCATTGCTGGTTTGCAAACCAGCCATACATGGAAATTACAGGGTGAATGACTGGGGATGATAATTCCCGGTTCTCGCAATTCTGTGATAACAGGGGTGATCCCTTCTCTTATCCCAGGTTTTATGCTAGTAGCCTTTGAGGGTGGCAGCTCAGGAGTGGTCTTTAATAGCCACACTTCCACGGCTTTTGTCCCAGAATTCCACTGATTCCCATTATCATCAGTCCATGCTTTCCCTTTTAGTAATCTAATCCTAACAAATTTACAGGCTAGGGACCCAGGACCATTAATACTTCCGTTGTCTGTTCTTCCCCTGGTAACCAACACTTTGGCATTTATTTGGGACTGTATGTTTCCAAATGCATCTGCAAAAAAAGTCTCTTCCGCTCCGGGTGAATCCCACATCGCTCTTCATCTTCTGCTTTCAGCGCTGAAATTTGGGCCCCAGTATCTACTAAAAGAGTTATGGTAATCTTATGGTGGCCTATGGGACAATTACTATCATATCTCCATGATTATTTTTGGTGAGCCTTCTCAAATGTACCCACCATCCTTCCCTCAGCTCACTCAAAAGGTATGGACACTGGTGTTTCCGGAATCTGAATTTGCAAGATCCAAACTTATCAATTCTCCCGTGGGCAGAGCTGTAGGGGAAATTTTAGGGGGAGAGCTGGGAACAAGTGGCACAATCTGCTGCTGAGTCCCTTTTGGCGTAGAATCTTTGACTTTCCAGTTTTTTACTAATGCTTCCAGGTCACTATTAGACTGACCATCCATCAGTGGTTTCAGGATTCCCTTTTGAATTCCTTCGATCCAGAGAGCGTACTGCCTCCCTTTTGGGGGGTTGCCAACTAAAGATTGGAGATCACATTTAGGAGGCCCTCTATCATTCTTTCCTTGCGAGGCTACTGGGGTCCTGCATTCTGCCCAGTGAACTGCCTTAGGCTGTATCTTACTCTCTGTGGAAGCTCATATGTCACCCATAATGTCACCCATAGTTTATAAGCTCCTGTGCTACCTCCCACCATGTCCAAACTTTCCCTCTCCGCCTGTCAGGAGTAAGTGATCCCTCTAAAGCCGAGATAACTTGTACTTTTGGAAGTATTTGGGAGTATTTTGGATTTGGTCTTGCAACTAAATACCTATGGGTTTTAAAGAGTCTGGAAGTGCCCTTATTAATGCTGTCATTCTTTCTGGATCTACTGGCATACTCATAGGGGATCCTTGGTTTGGTTTAAGTTCTCAGTCGTACATCATTTGTATACAGGCAGCCTTCTGGACACTCACAGAAACACAGAAAGTTAAGGGTTGGAAGGGACCTCTAGAGATCATCTGGTCCAGCCCTCCTGCCAGAGCAGGTCCACCTAGAGCAGGTTGCACAGGGTGGTGTCTAGGCAGGTTTTGAATGTCTCCAGAGTCAGAGACTCC
>VZSF01007344.1:1096-21855 GCA_013398295.1 Chionis minor
TGGGGGCCCCAACCCCCCCCCCCCCCCCCGCCAAAATCCCGGCTTGTTCCTTTCCCGGGATGTGCTGCAGCTCCGGCTCGTCCCGGCCGGGCGCGCCGCTGTCCCAAGCTCGGCCGCCAGGTGGCGCGGTCGCTCCGCGGGGGCGGCCCCGAGGGGGCGGCCGGTGGCGGGGCCGCTCGGGAAGAGGATCTGGGGCGCGGGNCCCCGCGCGGGGGGGGGGGGGTGGGGGGGGGGGGGGGGGGGGAGCGGTCCGGGGAGGTCGTGGCCGGGGGGGAAAAATATCCAGGGGGCGGCCCCGGGAGGTGGTGGCTGGTCGTGGGGCTCCTCGAGGGCCTCCCCGGGGTGGGGGGAGGCTGCCGGTGGCACCACCGGTGATCCCTGGGGTTTGGCTTCCCGTGCCCCACAGGGGTGAGGGGTCTGCGGCAGTAAGACCCCCCCACCCCGGTTTTGCCCAGCCTCTGGTCCATCTGTCCCCTGCTGTGGCAGCGTGTCCTTGCCACCTGCACCACCGGGGGGGGCCTTGCTGAGGGCCGTCGTGTGGGGACATGGTTGCGCACCTCAGCATGAACGAGCAGCCAGAAGCGGTGACGGTCTGTCTTCTGCATGCTGGGTTTATATTGCCTGCAGTATTAACGACTGAAATCACGCGAGAAAGGCTGCTGCTTTCCCTCGCCGAGTTGGCATCGCTGTAACCAGTGACATAAGCACAGGTACATCTGTCCTTCGCCCCCCATTGATTTCTGTGAACGGTCCTTGCCTTCAGCCTTGGGCCTGGCACGCTCGGTAATTCTTTGGAAATAAGATCTAATTAAAATGAGACAGCGCTGTCGAGGGACTACCTAATTGTCTTTGCAAAATGACCTTGTGGAGATCTTGGCTTGGTTCCCAGCAGAAAGGTGTTGTCAGTGCAAAATCCTGAGTGGTTGGGGGAGAGGGGAGGGGGGGGAAATCGTTAAAGACTTTTGGGAAATAATTCCTAAGGCTGGGAAATAATGAGCTGGTGGAGACACCGCAGTGCTGTTGCCCCTGCTCTGCTCCAGCTCCAGCGCTGTCCTCTCCACCCAGCCCACGTCAGCGCTTGGTGAGACCCTCAGAATGGCTTTAAAAGAGACCAATTGCACCCACGGGGGTTCAACCAAGGTAAATACTAACGGGTATCCCCAGCGGTTCCCTCTACTCCCCCATGTGCTAAATATGTGCGCTTTCTCCCCATGACAGCGAGAAGGGAAGGTGATTTGGCTGTTAAAGCCTCAAGAGCATCTGAGATTCCCTGAGTGATGGATGCAGCGGCACAGCCAGCCCTGAGCTCGCCCCGTCCCATGCCTGCTGTCCCCTGCTCACCCAAAGGTCCCCACTGGACAGCAAGGGCTTGGCTCTGTGGGGGTGCTGAGCACAAGGAGAGCCTGTCACCAGCTCCCATGGAGCCCTCGTTGCTGCGGAGCCCTTCACCCTTGGGATGGTTTTGGGACAAGACCTCTCACGCTTTCCCAGACAGCAGGAGAACCAGCCTCCACGAGAGGGAGCGTTTGCAAGGATTTTTATCCCAGCTGGACTGATTAGCATTTTCCCAATTATTTTTGGGCAGAGACACATCCCATTCCTTGGGCCCAGCCTCAGGCGGACAGACTGGGCAGCCAGAGCCCGTCGCCTGCACGAAGCGCCGCATGAAATACCCCTTTTCCTTGGGCGGGGGCAGAACTGGGCAGAAATCTCATCTTTCCTTAGGGAATTGTCATGCTGTCATGCTGTGCTGTGCTTTGGTGACACCAGGGGAAATCCTGCTTTTTCCCCAGGTGGGTGGCAAAGCCTGTCCCTGTGCCCCACCGTGGGAACAGGAGGATGTTTTCCTCCTTTTGGCTCATTCATCAAGGAGGGAAGGAATCCCTCTTGCTGGAGTGACTGGTGAGTGTTGTGACTGGTGTTGGTCAAGTGTGGGCCAGGGCACCAGGTTGCCCTGGCTGTCAGAGAGGGGCTGAACAAGCCCCTGGCTGTGGCCAGCAACGATGGGGAGTGCTGGAAGGGGCTTCATTGCTGGACCAGCTCCCCCAGGTGGGGATGGCTGGAGGGACTCTGAGCCTGGGATGCCCCAGTGTGGCTCCCTGTGGCAAAAAAGTGGTTTTTGCAGCCCCTGTGACCTGGGGTGGTTTGCTGGGACCCTATTTCATGACTGGGGGGAGTGTCCCACCACCTCCCATCTCACTGCTCCCCTCTGCAAGGTCCAGCTGCTTTGAGACCCCATGGATGCCTGTGATGCCTCCAGAACGGGAGAGGGCTCTTTACAATTTCTCGAGCGACTGCCACAAATCCAGAGACAAAACTACTGCTTGTGGGGGCGCAGGATTGGGCTGTGGCACGCTGGTGGCCACGTATGCTGTGGGTGGCTTGCAAGAAAGATGCACCAACAGCCCAAACCCTCGGAGGGGACCTGGATCTTGCCTCCCCCTGCCCTCCCCGCGCGTCCCTGGAGCCTGCGAGCACTCAGACTACCCTATCTGCAAATTGCAGAGCAGATTATCAGTGAGCGTGTCTGAGATTAGAGACCCGTATTTATGTCTGCTTCTCCCAGAGCCGGGGAGGCCGGAGCTGAATTTGGTGCAGACTCTTTGGCACCACAGGGCTGATTACTGGGGTAAACTTTTCCTTTGCTGGGAGCCCTGTGAGGAGGGCTCAGATGATTTTCAATTAAGGGAGGCGGGGGAGAAATGATAAAAGGGAACACACAACAACAACAACAACAACAGTTTCCTCCATGAGGATGGTAGGAGGAAAGTCAGGCGCATCTCTGAGATGCCACCAGTTTGTGCAAGCTGACACGCATGGGGCAGGGAGTGAGTTACTGGGGGGGGATTTGACCCCATGTGCTTCTTCAGCTGCCCTTTGGTGCTGTAAATTCTTGACTGAGAACCCAGTGAGAAGCCCAGAGATGGTGGGTTTGCAGCTGTGGGCTGCCAAAGAGCCCCAGAGCTGCTCCTGCTGTGCTGCCCCAGCTGCATGTGCCCCGCAGAGCATGCACGGGTGCAACGCTGGCTTTCCCCGGGGTCGCGGAGCCCGGCACTGTGCGGGGAGGGCGGCCTCATCAAATCGGAGTGAGGTTTTTTTCTGAGGGCTCAGGTTAGGAGAAATGGCAAAGATTTTGCTCTGCGTGCTGCCTTCTCCTGGGCAAAATGTGTGCCCAGCTTCTCCGAGCAAACCTCAGGCTTCGGAGCGTGCACAGCCCAGCAGCGGCTTTGCCGGGCCATCCCGGTGCTCCGGCCGGCGGGAGTGGATAGTCCTGGCCAGCCAGAATGGCTTAACAGGCTTAGCGCAGTGTTGTTCTTATAAACAATCACATGAATTAGTACAAATCTCATTAGATCCGTGCTTCTCGTGGCCTCCTGCATGGATAACGCCAGCAGCAGCCCCTCACAGGGGTCCCGCGCAGTCTCCCGCTGAAGAAACTCTTCCTGACGAGCTTGGAGCTGCTGCTGCGGCCGCTCAGCCCTCGTGGCCGCATCCCTGCGGAGCCGCAGCATTTTGGGTTTGCTTTTCTCAGAACCATTTCCATTAAGCTTAATGGGAAGGAGAGCAGAAATCTAATAGGTAAAAAGCCATTCAAGGTCCCTGGCTATTTTAAACCTGATTTAAAGCTTTGGTGGCTCTGTGAGCGCGGTGATTCAGCTGATGGTGCCCAGGGGTGCTCCCCGCGTCTCCCCTTGCCAAGCGACGGGCGCGCGGGGATGGGCTCCGCTCCGGCTCAGCTCCAGCCCCGTGGGGCCGCAGCGCTCGATCCCAGCAGCCATGCTCTCCGCCGGCCCTCGCTCACGGCTGGCCGGTGGCCCGCTGCCACGAGGAACGGGGCTGTCTCGGCAGGGTTTTATAGTGTGTTCAGCTAAGGGTTTAGCAGCCAGGTGGTCAGTGCACAGAAAACATGGGAACCGCAGGTTTAGCCCGGAGCGTTTTGGGGAAGGGAATGTTTATTCTCCTGTCAGTGCCACGCCGTGCACGCCTGCTGAACGCCGCTAGCTGCCAGGCTGCCGCGTCTGCCATATTTCTCCTCCCAGACCCCTCCAAGAAGCGATGCGGGAGTCTCCCGGTTTCCAGAACCACAGCTGCTCCTGAGGCGAAGCACCTTGGCTGGTGCTTCAGAGCCCGGCGTGGGCTCCTGGGAGTCGGGGCAGGAAATGCCACGGGAGCTTTAATGACAAAAAATGTTTTTTACATCTCTGCTGAAAGTCTGTTGCTGCTTCACCTCTCGGCAGAGGAGGGATGCGAGCAGGAAAGGACTGGGGCAGGCAGCAGAGCTTGAGAAAGCTGCTCCCTGGGGACTCAGGCTCTGGCAGAGCAGCCCGGGATAAGCGAGCATGAGAAAAGCAGGCTTAGCCCTCCAGTCACCCGTTAGATGCGTTTCCGGCTGCTTTTCATCTCACTCCGAGTTTAAAAGCCATCTTATTCCAGCATCGACACTGCTGCCAGCCCCGGCACGGCTTCAAAGCGGGGCTGTCTCGGGGCGGCCCAGAGGGAGAGACGCAGGCGGGAGAGGGAGGGCTGTGGCTCCGCAGCACCTGCCAGTCCCCTGGGAGCCACATCCTTGGGGAACGGAGGAGCCTGGCCTCCAGCAACCTCCCCACGCACTGGGAGTCTGCCCCTGCAATGGGCCTGTAGCTTCCCAGGGAAGCGTAACGGTACAGGGCTGCCTGTGGGGCACGTGCCAGGGATGCTCTTTCTCCGGACCTTTTTTATCCCACTGGCACAAAGCTCGGCCTTGCAGCAGGGAGCGGGGTCCCTCTAAGTCAGGGACTATTGGCCTCTTGGAGCTTTGCATTGCTTTTTTTACATTTCCACTTACCTAAATCTTCTCTTCTCCCCGGTAGCGCTCTGTGGTGTGGCTGGAGACAAGCACCAGGAGCTGTCGTGTACCCAGTTCTGGGGTGACATGGGATCCCCCAGCGCCACAGAGCCTGTTTGTGGGGTCAGGCATTTCCACCGCCTGGAAATGAGAGGATGGTGAGTAACTCCATCCCCGGCAGAGCCGTGACGGTGTTGGCCATCAGGGTGGTTATTTCGCACGTCACGGCTCGGGCGATGCTGCTGGATTGCCACCACTACAGAGGGACCGTTGCCCAAAGCTGGGGCTCTCCCGCAGTCCGAGCAAAGCCTGGGGATGGGGTCTGCTCCATCCCGGATCATACGTGACTGATTTCACCCCAGCGGTGTTGCTTTTGGGCTTGAGGATCTGAACTTCGTGTTTTAGGCTGGAGGCAAGACCTGAATTCAGCTGATGGTGATTTCCGTGGATTTACTGGGAAGATTCTTGGAGTCAGCAGTCATATTTGCTCTTCCTTTTTGGCTCTGCCTCAAGTGAGAAATACCAGATACGCAGCACACTCCGGTACAAGCAGTGTCTGCCCTCTGGGAATAAGCTTCCCAAAAGCCAAACACCCTTCTGGGCATCGTGGGGTGTCCTCGCTGCCCCAACAGGAGCAGCACGGGCACTGCTGGGGGACGTGCAAGGGAACGGAGGGTCCCCGGGGTAAACCTGGGCTGCCGAAGGATGGAGGCACTTTCCTCTCCCTTCCCCAAGTGAAAAGGTAGAGGAACGCTTAGAGGACGAGCAGCAAACCTCCCCGGATGGAAACGTGCTGCCCGAACTCTTCTCTTTTCGGCCTATATTTGTTTGCCGAGTGCCCGGATGCGGTTCTCTGATTTTTTTTTCCCAAGAGCTGTTGCTTCAGCAAATCTGTCAGGAGAAGTGCACTTACTGCTCGGTGACAAAACGCGTTTTTGAGATGGAAAAAGCTCTTTTTGAGGAAAACATGACATTTCAATGGAAAAGTAACTTTGCATGCTGTTTCTAATTTTAAAGCTGTGCCTTGGAATGCTCCCACGGACTTTGAAATCAGAGCTGGCTCTTATGCTTTCCAGGTTTTATCCACCTTTCCCATACAATTTCAAATTGCTCCCTCTGTTAACGAGACAATATTAATTTTGCCTCGGTGGATTTGCGTAGATCACTTCCAAAGCGCAGTTTTCCTGTATCCCATCCCCTTTCCCTCCCCTGTCCCAGCTCTAGACTATAAATACCTTTAGGCCAGACCCTGGGAATTGCACAAAGTCCTGTACCTGGCTGATGCCTCCTGGATGGATGGATGGACGGATGGGTGAATGTGCTTCCCAGTATTGCTCCGTAGTGAGATTAACTCTTACAGCCACATACGTCAAATTAATGCATCTGCTTGTGTGTACAGCATTTCACCTCCATTAAACGTGCTACCATTAATTTCGCCCTGTTAATCTGAGCTGCGTCATGAAGGAGAAATGCTGATGGGTTCCCCCCTCCCTTTATTTTGCATAGTCCGGGTTTGGCCTCGCTGTTCTTAACTCTTATAAAGCAGAGGAGGAAAACCGAGGGTGGATTAAATGCTGCAGCTGGCTGGAGCCAGCAGAGGGGAGGCGAGAGCAGAGATTCTGCTTTTCCCCACTTTGCAATAAATTTCAAGAGAGGGGAAAAAAAATGGCTACTGCCTTATTTTTATCGTTATTTCCCAAAGTAAGAGTGCTCCGGTCAAGCTGATAATAACAGCAGTGTCAATAGCAATGCATCCAACAGCAAAGCAGCAGCGTCAGATGAAGCAGTGGGACAGGCAGAGGGTGGGGGGCTCTTCCCATCCCTCGTCCCCCCTGATCTGGAGGTCAGCCCCAGAGCTCCTGCCTGCCGAGAGCCACCTTTCTCCTGCAACACCCCACGTCATCCCACCCGCGGCCCCTGGACCCCTGCTGCCACCGCCTGCTCCTCACATCTCAGAGGGCGAGCGGAGCAGACATGGCGTGAAACCAGTGGCCATGAAACCTGAAAGGAGGTTGTAGCCAGGGGGGGTCAATCTCTTCTCCCAAGGAACAAGGGACAGAACAAGAGGAAGTGGCCTCAAGTTGTGCCAGGGGAGGTTTAGGTTGGATATTAGGAAAAACTTCTTTACCGAAAGGGGTCTCAAGCATTGGAACAGGCTGCCCAGGGAGGTGGTGGAATCACCATCCCTGGAGGTATTTAAAAGCCGGGCAGACGTGGTGCTGAGGGACATGGGTTAGGGGTGGTTTTGGTAGTGTAGGTTTATGGTGGGCTTGATGATCTTGAAGGTCTCTTCCAACCCAAGAGATTCTGTGATTCTATGAGTGGCCAGACCTTCCCGGCTTGTGCCGGGCCCACGGCCACATCCTTCCCATCCCCTGTGGGGACCACTGACCCCGGCACCCCTCTCCTTGGCAGAGCTTCTGCCGGCGAGGTCCCGCGCTCCGGGAGGGCGGGGGGAATGTTTACACTGGAAGATGGTATCGTGGCACGGCTCAAGTTGGAGCACAAACAGGTTCATTTAAACAAGGTCGCCACTTTAGCACGTTTAAGTGGGCTTCACTGTAAAAATGAATTTATTTCAACAAAACCTTTTTTGATAAATTAAACCAGCACCACTCTGTATATAATTTCTACAAACAATCTCCTCTAATGTTTACCTAACCTGGGCATGCAGAAACTCTCGCACGTTAAATATTAGATGAAAAGGGGCTATGGAAGCTTTAAATTTTTTTAATTTTTTTTTTTTTTTTTTTTAAAGCAAGAAAGCCAGTGTGCTGTGGGAAAAGACTTGGTTGCTTTTGAGCTGGGGCTCTCCTGGCTCCTGTTGAAGGTGAAGGGAGGGCGGCAGCCCCTCATGCTGCGTCTCGGGGTGTTTTATTTCCTGGGCTGTGGCCTCGGGCAGGGCTGTAGCGTGAGGCTCAGCGGGGCGTGCTGGGTGCGTGGCGCTGGGTGCCGGTACCCATCCGTGCACACCCCTGTGTCGCTGGAGGTTGGTGGTGTGATGGCTTACCTCCACCTGTGTCACGTTTGGGAGGTCCTGGGAAGCCCACGACTCTCCTTAATTTGTCAATTAATGGTAGAGCACTCATTAAGTCCTTAAGGGGCTGCAGCCCAGCCCCGTTCCAGGTACTGGTCTGCGAGAGCTGGGAAGTGTTTGTGATTTGAAGCGCTGTTGGTGTTTTGGGCTGTGCTGGGTCATTCGGCGAGTGATTTGGATGCTTTCCCTTGATGACACCACTGGAAAAGGTGGACATGACTTGAGTGAATACAAACCGTCCAGCTCATAAAAGATAGCCGTGGTGAGTTAGAGCTCTTCTGCCTGCAACGAGACTAAAATTTGCCTGATAGGAAACATGTAGGTTTGAGTGAGTTTGGGTGAATTTGTGCTGTTTGCCTCCAGAAAGAAGGAAGGGGCACGTGGGTCGGATCTGTTCCTGTGGAAAGCCCCAGGACAAAGCAGCTCCCTCCCAGCTTTGCTCCCCGAGGGCAGATCAGTCCAGTGCATCAGCTCTTTCTTGGGCTGGACTCTGGACTTGTAGGGAAAATCTTAATCTTAAGCAAAGTCCTCGCTGCAGCTCATTTCTCCCCAAGACATCACTGAACCAAGTCCCAGGTCCCACTGTTACGTGAAAATAAGGGGAGCGTGCCTTGCAATTAAGCACGCAGCTTAATTGGATTCGAGGGAGGGCAGCAGAAACATTTCTGCTGAATAATTCAGCATTCAGAGATGTCCTCACAGCACGTGTCCTGCTCAGCTGTTCAGATTCTTTCTTATCTGGAGACTGCTAAGCCAATGATTTCGTCGTGAGTTAAATTATTCAGTAATATATAGCCTAAATTTGGCCCCTTTTGGGTTGCCAGAGGATTTATCCAGCAAGCTGCGCCATGGGGCTGTTTGTGGATCGATCAGCTGCTGCGGGCACAGGGGTTTCTGCAGAGACCTGATGCCATCAGGGGAGCACCCACCCCAAAATCCAGCCCCTCTGCTCCCCTGGCACCCGAAAGCCAGCGACACCCCGAGCTGGGATGCCCACCGCCCCGTAGTGTTTTCTACTGCCAGCTGGTAAAAGTTTGTAAGAAAGTTTTTTGGGGTTATTTAGGTGTTTTCCCATGGTCTTCTCTGGGAGGTGACAACCCAAAACAGCGAGACGGGGCTGCAGTTCAGGGTGTTGATGGTAGTGGCAAAGCAATGCACTGTGAGGCACAACTTGAGCTCACGCGTTTCTTCAGGGCTTTGTGGACACTGGGATTGCAGGATCTGTCTAAAATGCGTGCTAAAAATTAGTTTATCTTCCAAATAAACTCTCGGAATTTCCAGTCTCTACAAGATGTGCTTGGAGGCGATTTATCCTTTTCGCTTTTGGTGTTTCCCTGACATGTTTCAACATTATTTTTAACAATGCTGCGTTACCAGAGATCACTTTTGGTGGATAACACAATATTTATGGAGAAACCAACAGCTAAATCTGGTTATCATTGACGTTGCTTATAAAATATACGTAGCAATCGAGATACTGACCATGGCAGTAAATTGAAAATATATTGAAAACATAAAGCATTTTTTCAATTTATTAGTAATATAAAAAATATTTGGGCAATTTTTTTTTTTTTTCCGCCTTGTTAAAAAGAAAGATATAGAAGCTGTTGTAAGGAAATCTGTAGTAGTGTTGGTCCAAATGCCGGGGTGGTGCGGAGGGCCAGCGGTGTGCTGGATTTTGTGGGCTTTCAGATAGCAAACAGCCTGCTCCGGACACGCTACGGCAGCGCCTGGGGCACCATCCCATCTGCTGAAGGGTTCGTGGAGGGAGCTCAGCACAGTGCAGATGCTGACTCAGCGTTAGTGCCAACCGCCCTGGCCCTAAGGGGTCCTGGGAGCAGGTTTAGGAGCTGCTGGAGGACTGGTGGTTTTGCAGCGGTGCCATTAAAATACGTGACTTTCCCCTGCTGGTTGTAGCTGCTGGTGCTGGGACAGGTCACCCCTCCTGCCCCCATGGCACAGCACAATTTGGGCACGTTGTTGAAGGGTTAACCCCAGCGACTGCTGGGTAAGTGTAAAAATATTAATAAGGCTGCTGCGGGTCGCCCTAAAATGGGAATTTACGGTGGTAGTCAAAGCTAATGTTTTGGATCAATGCAACATCCCTTCTCAGAATGAAAAAATAAATTAAACAGACCATCGTACGGAGGGTATGTAACCAAATCAATCATATTTATTGCATTTAATCAAAACTTGATTCCGTTAAATGTATTCCATACGATAGCCGTGCGCTTCGGGTGATGCACACCTAGCTGAGGCTGTCGGTGCGGCTCCACACCGCTCACCGGCGGCAGGGCTCAACCCCTGTGTCGTTACGCATTAATAAGATTAGGGGTATTAATTTGCGCACAACGATCTGAGCAGCGGATGGCGTGTGTGTATGTGCACCCGGGGAAATGACCGCAGGGGCTTTACTGCGGATAGATAATACGTATTTAGTAACCAATATAATTCCTGCTCCCTCTGCGCTGCCCTGTTTGCTGCTGGCTGCATCTAGAGGGCGAGATGTGCTGCTGCTGCCGCCGTACAACGTGCCGGCCTCGTGCAGAGCAGCTGCCCGGCACATTCCGGCACCGTCCGGCATGGCCTTGCTGATGGGTGTGATGTGTGTGATGGGGCAAAACCTCCCAAAAACTTGAAGTGGGGCTGAGGGATGCGGCACGGCCACGCTGCTTTGCGCTGCGCCGATACCTGGGGAATCGAAACAGGAGCACACGCTGCCCCTTCCCCTGCCCGAGCGTGGCCGGACGGTCCCAGCAGAGTCCTCTGCCCCTGTCCTGGCATGGCCCAGGCCGCTCTCAGCTCCACTGCTGACTGAGCCCACCCGTCCTGGGCAGAGATGTCCGTGCCTTCGGGAAGGCTCTTGCCACCATCCCGGAGGAGCGGGTCCCCGGGAGCAAGGGGTGTTTGCACCTCCCCTGCCCACCCGCACCCGCCGGGTGCTGCGTTCCCGTCCTGGAATGAGGATTCGATCGCACAAACCTTCCTTCTCCTCCTGGAAGTTAAATATTAGAATTCTTCCTAGCTGCATATATAATTCACTACATTAATCTTCCCTTAGAACATGCTCCTTCCACAAAGCCCCTCTGTATTGATCCAACAAAGACAATTATATATTATGGGGGGAGGGGGAAAGAGCTGAAATATTTGAGATTGGCCCTTCAGCGGGATTTATTACGTGTCTGAACTATAGTGTCTGCCTATTTTTTATTCTAAGCCTCCATGACAGGGGTCATGTCTTCCTCCATATACTGTACAGCACTGTGCACTCCGATGGGGCTATATTAAATACTCAGGATGATTAATCACACTGTATAAATAACACACTCCTGTTGTGTTTGGAGGCGTGCACGCCTGTGCACGTCAGCGCTACCTCTGCACCGCACAGCCGCAGCGCCGGCTCTGGCGACAGGTTCTGCTGCCCCACACGCAAGGCGGTCGCAGGGTCCCCCGAGCGACGTGGGCTGATGCCGAGGGGCTCCTTGGTGTCTGCAGAGGGTGGGTCTGGAGACCCCCAAGGTCATTTCCAACCCAGAGTTCTTCTGGTTCTCTGGTTTTTCCCTACCCCAGTCCGTTGCGGTGACGTTTCTGAGCAGGATGCAGTCCCGGGGCATCTCCCAAAGGTGATGCAGAGTGTGCAGGGGCTTTTCTGGTCCCCTGTGTCTGCGCGGGAGCCCATCGCCCCCCTTGGGGCGTGCAGGGTGGATGCCCTTGAAGAGAAGCACCTTGTACTGTCTCCACCCGTTCCCCAAAATAAGGAGGCAAAGCAGACAAGCTGAGGGCGGCTGCAAGCCTGACCGTGTAGGGAATGAGAAAATAATGAATTACCAGGATCGACTGTTTGTAAATGTACGTGAGATTAATGAGCAAAGGCTTCTCCATAACACAGAAGGCATGAAATCAATCCTGCGCTCTGAGAATAATGAGGGAATCAATAGGATTACGAGGTTAAGGCTGGAGTAAACCTGAATGACAGCTGCAAAATAAATTTTATTTGGAGGACGTGGCTGGGGTTAAATGAAACGTAATAAATAATGTAAAGCATTTAAGGGGTGGGGAAATGGTCCAGAGATGTAAGGAAGAACAGAAGGCCCCACTGTCGCTAAATCTGTCCAGTTTATATCCACGGCGTGTGATGAGGGTGACATACACCATGCCTGCGGCTGGGCTGGTGCCACTGTGAGGTTGTGCCCTCTCCCCTTGCTGGGGACACGGACGGGAGGGGACAGTGGCAGTGGTGCCGCTGGGACCTCGGGCTGCAGCTGCGGCACCAAGGCGACGTGCACGTGTGAGCCGTGCAATGCAGCCCGCGATGTGTTTGGGGTGCATCGTGTACGAGCTGCAGGTCTGTGCTTTCCTCTCTCCCTGGGCTTCTCCCCCGGTGTCCCACTAAAAAANCCAACATTGCTTCCATCCTATTTCCTGCTGGCCACAGACCTCTTGGAAACCTGTTGCAGGGCACGGAGACCTCCCTCTACAGAGCCTGCAGCTGCGCTCGGGGCGCATATTTACCCCCACAGATGCATCCCCTGAGCTCGTGGGGATGTGGACCCTTCCAGCAGTGTCCACCTGGGGTTGCACGTGTGGTGGGCGCATCCCGCTCTGCTCTGTGCTCGTACGGGCACGGGGCAACGCGGAGCCACGGGGCTGTGGCTGGAGGTGTTTGGTGTCCTGCTGACCTTGGCTTTGGGGATAAAAGCTGTGCAGGTAGGCGTAGGGCTGGGCTTTCGGGGGCTCGGCACCTTCTTCTGTGTGGCTTTGGAGGGACGGTTGTGGAAAAGCTCAGCACCTTCAGTGCCTCCGTGAAAACTGAGCTGCTCTGAAAAGCTGGCCGCAGTGCTGGGCGCAGAGACAGGACAAACCCTGAGGTTGTGACAGTCGCACTGATTTTTCTGACATAATTAACTTGTGGTCCTGCTCCTCCCTGCTAGGAGGTCTGAGGGAAGGAGAGCTGGAGTTCCTGGGACATGCTTGGTGCTTTAGAGGCAGAGCCCAGCCCGGAGAGACGTCAGCTGCTTCTGCCCCTGAGAAGCAGCTCTGAGCCGGGACGGGACAGCAGAGATTTTGGTCTTGAATCTCCATGTAAAAAAAACCTCCTGGTTCCTCCTGGGGCTGGTTCCCAGGGGTCATCGCGGGGCACTGATTTGCCCCAGATGCTTTCTGTCGGGTTATCCCGCGCTGCCAGGGCTTGTCCTCCTGGAGCCGACCGTGCGTGTGCGGCTCAGCCCTGCTAATAACGGCTGCGTGTGTTTTTCCAGTCATTAAACATATGACTAATAGAGATGTCCTGGCTGCATAATGCATGCTGACAACAAGGAGCCTCAGGGGAGTGGAACAGAAATAGCGGGATATGAAGAAAATGGCTTAAATTTATCCCCTGTCCAGTAGATGTGTTTTCTCTGTAGGTGTTATGTCGCTGCCGTGCTGGGCTCGGAGGCTGGGGAGCCGAGAATTGCCTTCTGCCGCCCTTCCCGGTGGAGCTGCCTGGGGCTCTGTGTGTCTGTCTGTCCGTCCCAGGCCATCCGACGCGGCACTCTGCGCTGTGATCCGCCCCTGCGCGGGGCACGCCGTGGGCTCATCCCATGTGCATCCAGACCCCCCAACGTGTTCACTTCAGCTCCAGTGCCACCAGCACTGGCTGTTGATGGCGACGCTGGCCGTCGGTAGTTTGTCCGACTGCCGCATGCCGATGCTGGGGAAGGTTTGCAAACCTCTGCGGGCGCAGGCGGGTCCCGGCACAACGCCTGGCTGCTGCCCCCGCGTCACCCTGTGCCCCCGCACGCACGCGCCTGGTCCAGGGCAGCACCTCCCCATCGGGGTCCCGCAGACCCACCTGCCTCCCACATGAGACCTCTCTGCAACAGGATGCAGAAAAATGCCTTTAAGTTTCCTTTTAATAGCTCCTGTAAATCTTGTTTTATGCTAAAGCTAAAGACACATTTATTATTGTCATAAAGGAGGAAGAACTGCTGAGTCCCCGGCTGGCCCCAGACTGGGTGACTTGGGAAGAGCAGAGGCAGCAGGTTGACGGCCGTGGTTATTCCTCTCCTTTTGGGGACACGTTGATGACACCAGGTGAAAACCTCTGGCTGCTCCTGGGGCACAGTCCCCCGTGGCTCGGGTGGCCCTAGAGGAGCGGAGGGGCCCCGGGTGCAGCACGCGGAGCTGTGGGTCAGGGCTCGGGGACCAGGCTGGGGGTGCACGTGTCTGAGCGCTCACGCGCTGGTTTTGCTCCAGCACCTTCTGTGCCATAGGAAGCCATGCAGGATGTTTTTATTTAATATTTTTAAAGCATTGCACAGGCAATCGCTATCCCAAATCCCAGCCCAGAGGTCAGTGGAGAATTGGCCTTGCACCTGCAACACGAAACCAGCCCTGCCTGGCTGGCGAGCCTCACGCTGCGCCACTAATTGAAGGGTTCGGGGGGTTGTTTTTCTTTTCTATTTTATTTTTGAGACGCTGTTTTGAAAAGCATGGCCAAGAATGGGAAATTCATACGGTAAACAGAAAAGCCGTTCTGAAGTTATTTATTGGTTCTGTTTTCCAGCACGTGGACTCGTATTGATTTATTTTGCAGTGTCTCTAGAGGCTTCTTCAAGGTTAAAATGTAGACATCGCATGTTAGGCTGGACTAAATGCTGGCAGGAAAACGCATTTGGCTTTTTTAATTGGAAAAACATACTCCTTTTATCACCCGGAGGCCAAGACTCTACCACGGCAGCACGGGGAGGGCAGGGGAATGTATACCAGCGGGAGATGCTCTGGCGTGCGCCTGCCTGGGGGATTTGGTGGGAACATGGAGGCCCCTACAACCACGACTGGAGTTGGGATCCCACCGGGTGCCCAGAACGATTCCTTGGGGGACAGGGGAGACCGGTGGCCATCCGGGGCAGCTGGGTGTGAGCCTCCTGCTGCACAAACCTGCGCTGACTTCAGGAGCTGTCACGGCCAAGCTGGGTGCCAGCTCCATTTTTGCCGCTGTGAGCTCATGCCAGTTGACTTGGGGGGGAGACTGGGGTCCCACAGCCCAGCAGGAATGCCTTGGTCCCCAGAAGCTGATGGCAGGGGCTCATCCCGAGCAGAGACGTGCAGGAGGGACCCACATGTGCCCTCCTCAGACCCCACTACCCTGTTTTCAGTCCATACAGTTGCAACCATTATTCAGCTGGAGAAGCTGATGGGAAGAGACTTATTCATCCTTAAGAAGCACTTGACATCCCCTTACATCCTCCGAGCGCTTTCTAGCCGCTGTGCGGCTCCTGTACTGCTTGTACCCCTTTCTTTTGCAGGTTAAGGGAGTCACCCCAGGCCATTGAAGGAGGCAGTGTCAGAGACAGGGTGGCTGCTGCTGCCGTGGGTCCCCCTTCTCCGTCACTCCCGAGCCGGCGGTGAGCGCGTGCGGCCGGGGCGGAGGTGGGGAGCTGGGCTGGGAAGGTACGGGCTGAGGTTTAGAAATCATGATGTGTGAATTGAAATGGGAAGCAACGGATCTCGGGAATCACCGCAACTGCTACAAGGTGTTCCTGAAGCTGTCAGCAAGCCATCTGCCCGCTCGCCCTAGGTAAACACCGCGCCGTGGCCGCCGCCAGCCCTCCTTGGGAAGCCATGAAGCAGAGGGATCCCATGGGGCGAATGCCGCCAGGGTGGCAGTGTGGTCCCAGGTGGGAACGGGAGGAAAAGGGCTCTGGCGCGTACGCGCACGGAGGGAGCCGTGCCGCCTCGCTTATGTTGGGGCTCTGGAGCGGAGCCCTGGCTGCGGCGCTCGCTCCTCGTAACTCATCCCAGGGACACCCGCAGTGGGGAGGCAGCAGGCGACCGCGCGAGGGCTGCTGGCCCCGGCGTGCAAATTTATGGCTCCAGGGGAAAAATAGCAGCTGGTTTGGGAGCGGAGCAGCGTGCAGGAGGAGTACGCCCGGGGTCAGGCTGCTGCCCGGTTTCTCTCGCTCGGAACTTGTTATTCAAGTGTTGACTCTGCCCGTCGCTCCCCTGTGCGCGCTGCAGCCACGGTGGATGCAGCTGGGAAGGCGAGGAGCGCCCGTGCGGCTGGGCATGGCTCGGGGCACCGGGGCGGAAAGCCTGCCACGCTCCAGTCCTGCCGCACATCACAGCGCCCGACACAGTTTGGGCATTGGGGATGTCACTCCCCCGCCACGGGGACATCTGTGTCCCCGATGCCCTTGGACGTCCGGCATCTGCATGCACTGGTGGTTGCAGTGAGCTGGCTCAGAGGCCACGTGGAGCAGCGAAATGGCCACGGGCTGGCCCTGTCTGCAGCCCCGACACGGCAAGGCAGGCAGGGGGCCCTGAAACAGCTGATTAAAAAAAGCTGAGTGACCTGGAATGACACGGGCGGCTGGTGAGTCAGTATGGCCCCAGAAACGCACCCGAGGGGTTGGGATTGCAGAGCGGGAGGAAGAGCCCGGAGCTGAGACAGACCCGGGGCAGGAGGATCCGGGGGGCTGCTCGTGCTTCCCCGCGGGGTTGGGGTGCAGCCGGGGCCGGTGCCCCCAGCCCCAGACCTGCAGCTTGCTCAGAACTGTTAGTCGTGTTGTGCCTCAGTTTCCCCTCTGTGCAGGGCACGGCGATGCCCCTGTCCCCGGCTGCCCCGGGCGGTGCGCTGAGCTTCCGTAAGTTCTGAGATTGAGTGAGCTGGAGAAAAGCAAAACTGGGAAAGAATGAGGATTTTTGCAAAACTGGGCAAACGAGTGGCAAGGTCCATCTGTGCCTGGCGCAGCCGTGCAGGGAGGAGTGTGGAGGGTCAGGATTTCGGGGCTGAGCCCCCTCGCTGGGGACGCCGGGGTCTGCATTAGCCCCAGGCTCCCTGCGGTGCCAGCCAGCGCTCTCGGTCCCCCTGTTCACTCACAATTCAAAATAAATATAGGGAGTGAACGTGACCTTGAGTGTATAGTCTAAGGCTTTTAAAACTCTACTCTAATTCTTTTAACTTCCCGCACATCTATCCTCTGCACCAGCCTCCTCATTTCTCTTTCTCTACAGTAAACTTATACCCTTTCTAAAGTGCCCAGAGAAGACGCCGTAGATGAAATGTTGCTTTAGCTTTATTTCCTATTCCTAACATATGCTTTAATTAATGTCATTTGCTTTGATTTGCTGCCAGCATGCCAGTGCGGCACTTCCTTCGTTTCCCAACCTTTACCATAACCTTGTGGGAATGAGTATCAGGTGTTCCCGGCTGATTTCATCTGTTTCAGGGCATTTATCTTGAGCTCTGTGGCTTTTCTGCGCTGCGTCGGTGGCACCAGCGCAGAGGCAAAAACCGCAGCGTCCTCCTTCACTGGAAGGTCTGAGTATGTGCGGTACGCGGAGAAGGATGCTTGTATGTAGAGCACTGACAAACATTTCTTATCTGTGTTTTTTACATTTTCTAGGGCTGAAGGCTCAATCGAGACCAGTGAGGAACATGGCAAAGCAGGGGAGAGGAGGGATGGGACCCCCAACTCCCGATTTCTCTGTGTCAGGATCAAAGAGGTGTCCCTGCCACCAGCATGGATGCACGCTCGTGGTGGTGGAGCAGTGGTTGGGGTCCAAGGCAGAGCCCCCTTTGCCCTATCCCAGAGCTGTCTCCTAGCTAAGTGTGGGGAACAACAGAGGCAGAAGCCCCTGGTCTCCCCCCATGGCAGCGGTTCTGTGTCCCACCACACTGAGCAACAGGGCTCCGCGGGCGAGAGCAGCCCCTCCTGCTGTCCCCGCTGCTCCTGCTTCTCCCCAGATTTCATCCTACTGGTTTATGACAGGTGCAGATTGACCAAGAGGACCAAGAAGCCCCTTTTCCACCCCTCTCGCTGCTCCCACTGTGTGGCAAGACGCGTGTGCCCACATCATCCAACACGGCTGCGGACGTGCGATGCCCTCCTTCCAGCTGGAGCTGCCCCGGCCTTGCTGCACCGCCAGGTCAGTGCCCTGAGCTGCTGTGTGAGAAGGAAAACTGCTAATTTGGGGGACCTTTTTCCTTCTGTTCTCCCGACGGAGCCAGGCAGAAAAGCACCATTAGGCTCCCCACGACTTTCTGTAACTGGTACGCTTGAGAGCAGTTCCCTGCGCAGCGGAGACCGGAGGAATATTTAGCAATTGTCTATTCTGGCCCCAAATCACTGGCACTCGCATACAGCAGGCCTGAAATGGCCCCTTTCCCAGACAGCTCCTTAAGCAAGGTTTTCCTGTCTCTTTATTTAATGAATGTCAGCCATCCTTTCTCTCCTCGCCGGAGCCAGGGGCAGATGCAGAAGAGGGAGCGCACTCTGCTCCAGCGCTTGATCTCTCCCCTCTTCTCTCCCAGTTTCCCTCCTTCTACCTGGGGTTCCACAGCAAGTCATGTCCCACGAGGAGGAAATTCCCAGCTTCTGGGCCCCATCCCATTTGGCTATCATTTCTGTTCCCGTTTGCTCCCATTGAGAACGCGCCCCAGGAATGGGAGCCTAATGACTTTTTGCGGTTCTTTCCCCCCTTACTACGGGGGGGGCAAAACCACCCCGAAGGCTGAGCCTTGCTTTCTGAGCACCCCCCTTTGCTGGGTAAGGAGGGAAATGCCCAAAATGGAGAACAGCATTTGTCCCAGGCCTGGCCCTGCCCCGCTGCAGCCTGAGGAATGTGTTTCATCGCAGCGTCCCAGGAGCGGGACGGAGGCGTGGGAGGGATGTGACTGAGCGGGGAGCGAGCTGCCGCATCCTGGAGGCCGGCTGGCAACACGGGATGGCTTCCTGGTGAACGGGGGGACCGGGAACCCAACCTGGCCAGAGGCTTTGCCTCTTTAGGAGGGATGCTTGGGGGGAAATCCCATCCCATCCCAGTGCGTGCTGACGGCAGAGGGATGCGGTGGTGAATTTTGACAGGCTTTGCTGACCTGCTTCCTAGGAAGGACCTTTTATTCCCCCTTTCCCTCCCCACCACCAGCTCCCCAGTGGCTCTGCAGCCTCCCCAGGCTGGGGCTGCCCCTGCAGCTGCTCCCCCCTCATCTGCAGGGCAGAATCCCGAGGCCATCGCTGCCCTGCAGAGCAACACCCCTCCCCGGGCGGCCCCTTCCCACTGCAGCCTGCTGCTCCCCAGACCCCCGCGCAGCTCCCTTCCTCCCCACTCTCATCTGCCTCTCACCTCACCTTCCTCCATCTGTCTGGCCGCCTCCTCGCCGGCAGCTCCACATCCGGACGCATGTTTGTGCCTCTCCGCTCCGGCCCCTGAGCCCCTACGCCCGGAGGCCGGCTGCCGGCGCTGCTCGCCGCTCCCCTCCACCCTTTTAAATCACAGCTGCCTTCCCGCGCCCCGAAAGCCTCACGCCCCTTAAATCTGCCCTGGGTGATTTAGCAAGGACCCAGGATAGGTCTGACCCCCAGGAGCATGATGCACGGCTATCGTAGGTGTCTGGCAAGTGTTTAAATCCCCAGGGTCCCTTTTTTTGGCTCCTGGCTTAGTGTTTCCCAAAAGAGGAGGTGTCTCCTCGCCCGTAGCTGCCGTGCCGAGCGCTGCTTTGACCCGCTGCCGTGCTGCGGGGTCTGGCCCCAGCCCAGGGAGAAGGAGGAAGTTTTCCTCTGGGCAGCGCCATGGTGGAAAGGGACTGTCGCCGAAGAGCCACGGGCTCCAGCGGGGAGCGAGGGCTTGCGTGCGCCGGGCTGGGAGGCGGTGGCTTTGCCGATGGCTGAGATGATGCTTTTGCCTAAATAGCAACTGGGACACTAAGGTAAACAGCGGGAGCGTGGGCTGCAGGCTCCATCCCAAAGCACTGGGCTGCTCACCAGGCACTGCTGGTACTTGCTGGTGCGCTGCTGGTTCGTGGGGTCTGTCCCAGGGGTCAGGGTCCCCGTCGGGGCGTAATGTTTAAACATGGCCGTTGGACCTGGCGGGCCCTGGCTGTGGCGCAGAGCAGTGTGCTGTGTCACATCGGGGACTCAGCCAGGGTCTGCACCCAGCTCCCGGGCAGCCTTTGTCCCTCCCGCTGGGAATTTCTCACCCAGACCATCATTTTCCTCTTCACCCCGGAGAACAGCGATTTCCCATGGCGATCACCTCCTCCTCATCACCATCCCCAGCACAAATCAAATAATCACTTTGGGCAGGACTCGCCCCAAGCCCCCTGCACCGTAACGGGTGTTTGATGCCAACTACACCGTGCAGAGCCACGACACGTTGTTCGGAGCGCGCTGGTCTGGTTTTGCAATACCTTGAGGCAGTTTCTTGCTCTGATGCAAGGCTTCGGAGACCAGCCTCCCCTCTCCTCTTCCTGCCTGGTGAGAAGTGACTCGCAGTATTTTGTCACTTGGTGGATTTATGTGCGTCTCGTTTTTTGCTCGTAGCCCGCGTGCTCCAGAGGTTCCGCGTGTCCTCCTCCCGCTCCACCAAGGTCCGTGGGGTGCTGAGGTGCCTTGGGGCGCTGAGCTGCCTTGGGGCTGCTCTCCCCTCTCTGCGCACACGTCGGGCTACCGCCCCGACCAACGCCGCTGCCCGAGTCCCTTCTCTCCCAGGCTGTCCTCCAGGCCTCGGCCAAGGTTGTCCAGCGGTGCCGGTGGCCACGGCACATCTATCTGGCAACCAGAGGCACTGACCCACCGTAAACGGCGGCGGCAGCTGCCGCCTGCGGAGCGCGATGGCACGGCCTTGCTCGGACCCCGTCCCGGCAGCACCATTTTGGCTTGGTGCAGGAAGCAGAGCGGAGCTGCGGCTGCCGTGGCGCTTGCAGCCAGGCTGCTGGAAAAATCACAATGTGCTGGGCATTGTTCTGCTAGCTTTTTTTTTTTTTTTTTTTTTTTAAGCCATTATTTCCATTTTGGCGTGGTCCCGTTTGCCTGCTCCCATGCGCCAGCACCCTGTGGCTTTAGGGCTCTTTTCATTAAAAAACAAAAAAAATGATTGCAAAGCAGATGGAGCAATTTTTTTTTTTTTTTTTTT
>VZSF01007349.1:0-10670 GCA_013398295.1 Chionis minor
CAGCTCATGTCCAATTTTTCATCGACCAGTGTCCCGAACTCCTTCTCCACGGGACTGCTCTTAATCCCTTCATCACCCAGTCTGTATTGATATTGGAGATTGACCCAGCCCAGGTGCAGGACCTTGCACTTGGCCTTGTTGAACTTCATGAGGTGTGTTTGGGCCCACTCCTTAAGTCTGTCAAGGTCTATGGATAGCCTCCTTTTCCTCTAGTGAACCAATTTCACTGCTCAGCTTGGACTCACCTACAAACTTTCTAGGGGCGAAATCAATCTCACTGTCTTTGTCATTGATGAAGGAATTGAATAGTATTAGTCTCAGTACGGACCCTTGAGGGTCACCACTCATTACTGGTTTCCACTTGGACATTGAGCCATTGACTCTGACTCTTTGGACACAGCCATCCAGCTAATTCCTTATCCATCTAACAGTACATCTACCACACCCATATCTCTCCAATTTAGAGGTAAGAATGTTGTAGGGGATCATATCAGAGAACTTACAAAAGCCCAAGTAGATGACATCCATAGCTTTTCCTTTGTTCACTGATGCAGTCACTTCATTGTACAAGGACACTAAATTAGACAGGCATGATTTGCCTTTCGCAAAGCCATGTTGGCTCTCTAATCAATTCCCTGTCTTCCATATGTTTTAACATATCTTCCAGGAGGATGAGCTCCATGATCTTACAGAGCACAGAGGTGAGGCCGACTGGTCAGTAGTTCCCAGGGTCCTCCTTTTTGCCCTTTTTAAAAATGGATGTGATGTTTCCTTTTCTCCAGTCACAGGGAACTTTGCCTAACTGCCATGATTTTTCAAATATGATGGAAAGTGGCTTGGCAAATACATCAGCCAATTCCCTGAGGACCCTGGTATGCAGCTCTTCGGGTCCCATGGACTTTTATATACGTTCAGGTTCCTCAGATGGTCTCATATCTGATCTTCACTTACAATGGAAGGGACTCCATCCCCCCAGTCCCTGCCTTGAAGTTCAGGGGCTTGAGAGATGAGGGAAGAGAGGTCACCATTGAAAACTGAGGAAAGAAAAATGTTGAGTACCTTAGCCTTCTGCATGCTGGCTGTCACTAGCTTTCCTGTCTTATTTATTGGAAGCGGGAGATACCACTTGCAAACTAAAAAAAGTGCATAACTACATTATTGTTGAATCTGTAAATACAAACTGAAGAATTTCATCATTTTAACATATAAAAAGCAGTCTTGCATTTACAGCCACATTAATTACTTGGTATAGTAAACATATGCATATTACATAGCAAATAGTGATACAAAATAGTGCATGCAATCTCATGTATTTTTGTATCTAAGTTGTCTGTAAACTCCCTGAAACAAAGATACCAAAGAGAACTTGAAAGAATGCAGAAGTATCATCTCTGTCATATGTAAAGATCACTTTCATTTTCTTCAGTGACTTCCCTGCAGAATAATGTTAACACAGACCCAGAAGTATGACCTCATTCTTTGACCTTTTCAAAACAGATGGGTCGGGGGATCACCATGAAAACTACAACTTTGTAATTTTCCAACACAGTTCAGAAACCATGCCAATCATTTGCGCTGTATTAAGGCAATCTTCTGACATTATATTTCAATTACCTTGTGCCCACGGTTAAAAAATACCTTGTAATTTGTTCTATACAACTTCTGTGGGATCCTATGGCAATATTACAGAGCCTTCCAGGGAAGAAGGAGAAGTATAAACACGGCAACTAACATTTTAAAGCCAAGTGTTCTTTACATCTGTGTGGGCTTCACCTGGCTATGCTTCTCCCTTTCTGCAGTGAATTGTCTTGTTACTTTTATCTGTTTCTTAGGAGAATTTTACCAAGTTTTAGAACTCACTCAATTGAATTTCCCAATTCAGTTTCAGGAGCGACGGTCATATCTGCATCACAGAACTCTGGGGGAAAATCTAGCGTAAGCAGTGTGTCTCACACTCTGCATGCTGCTATAGTGGGATACATACAATGCCTCTTCTCTGCGCCTTGGGAAAACCCCCCTTGAAAATTGTTCAGCCCATTGAGCTTTTATATACCAAGCCTAAAAGAGCAGTCACACACACCACCAGATTTTAATATTCATGACCTTGTAAATTAACATGGTCATCAGATCTATCAGATTACAATAAAATCCCCGTGATGCCATTTTCGGCTTCTATAACCCCTCAAGTAGCAACGCAGAAGCCAGTGGCTCCAGGTCAGGCACTGTCTTCCGGAATTCCATCAGTGACACTCCCCCTCTGGATCCACAGATACTGTAGCACAGAGATTAGCTCTGTTGTCAGGTCAAAGACACGTTCAGGATTTGTCTACACAAGGTGCTTTGAGAAAGTTAATCTGGATCAACCAAGTGAAGTAAACTATATTGGATTTAAACTCTGAATAAGTATCTGCACAGGTGCTTAATGCTATTTAGTAAATCTGCATTAGAAATCTACTGAGATTAACCTCTGTGTCTCACAGATAGGACTTGTTGATGCGGAGAACTCTGACAGTGGCAGTTTCTTAATAGGAACTCCCTAATGACAGCCATAAAGCCTTCCTCCTTCTAACGATTTTTTCAGGGCTGGAGAGGCTCTGTTCTTAACTGGGCAACGAGGGGAATGACGGCGCTTATGAGAGAAGTGATATATCCAGCAGATCAAAAGCTCATTATTATATATGGACTTACAATGGAAGGCATTTTGATATTGTACATTTAAATAGCCTCCTGCTGATCTCAAGCTCTCCTAAAATTCAAATCAACGGGGCATTCCCAACATGGAGATCTTGCGTCTCGTTTCGTAACAATTAATAGACATTAGAAGTGATTCGTTATGCACCTGACACAAAAAAGCAAAAAATTGCATAACAACACTAGATATCTAAAATACAGATGTCTGCCTCTGACCTGTCAGATCACGCTCTGCACAAATGGGTATTTCTGGGTGCAACTCCTCTCTAAAAGTGATTAGATGAATTACTTGTCACTTTTGACTATAAAGAAGTGTGATGCAACAGGGTGTACACTGTACACCTCTAAAAATAAATTACATTAAAGTGTATCACGTTTATCCTAATATTTTTTTCATCTTGGCATGCCCTGCTGAGGATGATCAAGTTAATGACTGTAGGTTTCCGATCTCTGGCTGCATGTTGTATTTCCCTTGTCCCTGTGTAGGACGTTTTCAGTGCGTTTTCATTACATATCTGAACAAAAGTTCTATTTTAATGGTTTATTTTTCTTTTGGTGCGTTCCAGAGATCCAACTGTTTTCTTTTTCTTTTGCTACAAATAGCATCTGAATGCCGCTTGGCTCAAACACTAGTGGTGTCTCAAGACACCACGCTCACCTGTAGAAAAGACGGATGGAAAAAGGCTCTAGGGCAGTGTTTCACAACAGATCGTTCTCAAAGCCCCACTGCCCGGGCTGTGACACCACATTAACCCTGACAGACGTACTTCAGCTTGTGAGCCCCACTTCGCTGGTTTTATTTCAGTCAGGTTGGTGCTTCCCCTCATAGGCTGGGCCTTCACTTCAGGCCATAGTTTGGGAACTGCTGCTCCAGGCCTCCTTATGGCTTGAATTAGGAGTATATAGTCTTTTCTGGATAAGACTAGGTGGTGGCATACTAATCTAGTTTCCTTCTGCAACAGGATAACAGATGGGAGAAGCAGGAGGTGTCATATCTTGACTGTTTCTGACACTGACATGTATTATTCTTCTGCCTAAGACACAGAAACATGGTTTAGAGGAAACTAGTGTAGGATGACTACAAACTGGCTGGGAAGTCATTCAGTAGTAGCACTTATCAATGGTTCATTATTGAAATGGAAAAATATATAGAGTGCGATTCCCCGGCACTCTGTGCTAAATTTGGGGCTTGTCTATTTCCATTAACAACCTGGAAGAGGGAAGATAAAATAAGCTTATTTGTTATTACAGATGATCCCATGCTAATAGAGGCTGCCAGCCCACAGCCAGCTCCAGCTCACTAGGACTGAAATTCATATTATCTTGACAAATTGGAGAAATAGTCTTAAAAATTGGTGGTAGATCAATAGGGACATCTGCAAAGTCCTGCACTTTCACACTGCACAAATACAGGCTAGGCAAGAATGGGTAAGAAAACAGCCCTGTAGAAAGCAGGTAGGGGAGCACAGCCAGGATATAATCAACTGTGCTGCTGCAATTGGGGGGGAAAAAAAAAAAGAAAAAGCCCACAGTGGGACACATAAAGAGTAAGACAGCCCTTAGGAGATTTGACTTCCCTGCTCCCTCAGCAGCGGCAAAGTCTTAGCTGGAATACTGCGTCTATGGTAAATTGGATCGGGTTCAGAAAAGAAAGAGAAGAATTGTAAGAGATCCAAAAAAAAAATAGAAGGAACCCTATGAAAAATAAGCAAAACAACTGGGAAGGTTTAGTCTACAGGTGACTGTGGAAAACATGCCAAGGAAAGACTTCCAACCCTGGCATAGATTGCACAGGACAGGGAGAGGGGGTGTGTGAAATCTCCATTCCTGGATGTCTTTAGGAACAGGCTAGACAAACCAAAAAGACAGAGGGATAGCCCGTCATCAGGGCATAGGGAGAGGTTCAACGAGGGACTTCAGGGTCCCTTCTGACTATTTTCTAGGATACGGTCAGTCTGCATCTTCTAAACTTTTTGTTGTGAGTAGTTGTGTTTAAAGTAATTGTGCAAAGACCAGCATTTCTCATTCAGCATCCTTGGAGCTGAATGAACCTGAGCTTTTTACTTGTTATAAATTCAGTAAGTCCGCTAGTTCTTAGAGTTCACTGCACTAAAGCTAAGGCAGTTAGACAGCCTGCTTTTATAATGCTTTCATTGAATAAATTTGCAAAGCTTCTACCTAGAGTCTACATTATTGCTCAGCACCACTTTGTTAATTTGGAATCCAGATCTGGTGACTGATTTAGGAAAACAGTTCAGCTAATCCCTAGTGAATAGAAATCCTCAGCCTAAGATTGTATGGCTCACCAGATTCCCACATGTGCAAATGCAGCAGCTGCCTTGCAAAGGGAAGTTAAAATATTAAGTACAAACTTCAGGGGTTTTTCACACGACATGCTTACTTTCCTTCCTTGGAGATCCAGGGCTTGAAAAAAGAAGGAGTAGAGACAACCACAGATTTTCCCAGCAGACCACTTCTGTAGTGAGGTGGGCAAGCACACGTATGTATTCTAGAAAGCTCTTTGAGAGCAGCAATTCTGGCAGGAGAACGGTCAGAGCGACTGTTAAAAAACCTAATTCTGCTAATTAGCCTTGTCTCCTTTCTTCATTATCAGCTGATACAATTAGCGCGCATACCCATGTGATATCAATAACCTACATATTCTAAACTATTTCCACGTAATTGCCTTTTGCATGACAAAACACAGTCAGGCAGAGTACTAGGAATTATAATTCCTCAGTGAGAGCTTCTGGGGAGGCATTCGTTGCTACGGGAAGGCCCCTGTGCAGATTGCTTCCTGCCTGATAGGAAGCCCTTGATTGTCCCACAATCTGTTGAGCTTTGGGAGACCACACAAGGCCCATTTCTTCCCTCGAGCTTGGCATGAGGTGGGCAAGCAGCTGGGATGCTGAGACGGGCCCGTCGGTCAGACGTATGTTATATACTGTACCTGCTCCTGTGGACGCCATCCAAAACTAGAAGTAAATTAATAAATGTAATGAAAATAACTGGTTTAATTATGACAACAATGAAAAGTCACTTCTTCCTCAAAATTATTATAAAGTCATTAAAACTGCTCTCACGTAACTCCTCCTGAGCAGCACTGCATTAGCGAATGCATCCAGTGCAGCTGAAGCTACTTTCTGCTGAAGACAAGCACAAAACTTCCACCTACCCACACTCATGAGAATATCCCTCGACTACGAGTCTTTCTATTGTCACATTATTTACAATATAAGTTTCGAGAGCATTATGTAAGTTGCCCAGTTATATATTGATTTATATATGACCCTGGATATCGCAGACACACGCCCCCCTCTTCTCATTCTTGCTGTGCTTCCCCACCCCGCTTTTTTTTGCACTTTCCCCCTCTCATACTTGCTTCCACCGTTTCTGAGATTTCTTCTTTTTCCTTCTAAATGAAGTTGTATGCAATTAACCTTGGAGGCTCTAAGTACTTTTCCAACAGATTGATGCTTCTCTCCTCAGGAACTAAGAGATTTACTTCTACAATAATCTCACCTCTTGACAATTTCAAAATGGAGCTCAGTTCTCAAACAGTGCAAGACACTAGACCAGAACAGCTGAAATTCCTTCATTAGAAGCTAGGTAGTCTTGTCCAGGGTTACTTTCTAGTAAATGCACATTTACAGGTGCAATGAGAGATCTTTGATATAATGCCTAAGAAAAAAAATGAGGCTCAAAATCTAAAGCTACTTAGATACTTACCTCCTACTACCCAACAAGAAATATTTAAACAGCAGTCAGATGCCCAAGGATCCCAAGGATGACACTTGGGGATCGAGGCCTATGGTCCCATCTGAGCTACCCGAGCACCAAGTCATCCAAAACGCTCTCAGATGGATGAGACGCATGGAAAGATGGAAAACTTTGCCAAATTTCTGAGCTAAACATACTTCTGGTCAGTGAATTAGGTGTTGCTGGTCTGTTTCCTGAAATCTGTATCAGAGATGGCCGATGCGTGCTAGAAATGGTTGTGTGTCCCATGTGGAAAGCAAGGGTCTACACAAAGATCTGTTGATTGTGTTAACTTACAGTTTTTGTAGTGTCACCCGTAGTTGGGCCACTCAGTTGAGCTGTAATAAACGGCAAGCTGCATTTACTAAAATAAGGTAACTATTTTGTGATGAGCAAATACTTTCTGGATATCATTTTACACTGACATGCTTTAACTAACTAACTAACAAGGCTTCCTTTTGATATAACATTTTATAATTTTTATCTGTCTTGCTTACATCCACAACTATCATATTTTATAAACATGCTACAACTCTCCACAATCACTGTAAGTCACTATACAGAATTGCTATGAGTTAGATGGTTTCCGGACTCCCCAAAAATGATCGTACCCAAGTAAGTTTGTAAGCCTAGCAGGCAACATACAAACAAGAACGGGGTGTAACAGCTGATAAAATAAATAAATAAATAAATAAAACCTATTAAGTGAAGAAATGCTAATCCTGAGGACACATTCTTCTGCTCCAGATGTTTTTCCCAACACCCTTTTGTTTCTTTGTGGGGAAGAATGACTGCACATTCTGACTGTGGGGAAGAATGGAAGGGAAAAGAGACAGTACAGGTACTGTAGCTAGATGCTACCGTATCCAAACTTCAGGGATCTAGCCTCTAAGGCGGGATACAAAGTTCCAAATCAAGTGCTTCGATTTGCTGTGAAATATGTGTGACAATCTGGACTCTCAGAAGAGGGACAAATATGTAGTTGCACATTAAGTCACGTAGAGTGAGGCGACACAACAGGCCAGGCGTGTGAAGCTGCAGAAATCTCTTTTCTCCCTGGAGACTGCATACCTTGAAGCAACAACTCAAAACCAGTTTGAATTCTAGGCTGGAACTTCGGATCACCCTTAAGCACTGCGCAGGGCTAGTAGGAGCGAACATTTCAGCGGGAGCAGTCTTGTTACATTTGCGCATTGCAGATCTCTGTGGCCACAAACACATCCATTTCATTACCCAAACTACTTTCATTTCTGTCTACGCAGATGTACGCTACAGATATTGAACCAAGTTCCTCCATACGTTAGCCCCCTAGTACGCTCATCATTTCGGTTACTCTTCCCTGAATTCCCTCTAGAGCACTTCGTAATTTATGACTGAGAAGTAATATTAATTAATCTATTAAAATGAGGAAATATACATTCAGATGTATGCAGAGAAACATTTTTTCCTCTATTTACTCTTCATTTACATCTTGATGAGTCAAGTCCCCACTGTTACATTGCCAAGTCAAATAAAATTTCACCGGCGATTAAAGTTGTCCTGTGGGATTGTACGAAATGCACGTCTTTAATGAATTTGGTCTGCTAAATGCACATGGCCAAGAAAGAACTGCATTTTATATCTCCAAGCAAAACTAATGAAGAAAACATCTTTACAGAGCCAGTGGCATTTCAGAGTGCAAACAATTTTCAGTTTCAATAGATGAATATTGATATCTTTGATATAATTCTCTATATAACTCTATATAATAAGGCTAAATCGTTCTCCTGGAACCCTTGTCCCACACTCACAGAGACATAAGGTAGTTCAGCAGCTTTCAGCTTGCTTGGGAGCTCTGAAAGGCCACAGCTGAGATGCAAACATCACTCTCGACTTTTAAAAAATAATTTTTAAAAAGTTTATGGTAGGTGGTTGGCTTGGGGTTTTTTTTGTTCTGTGTTTTTGGGGTTTTTTTGTCTTTTGCCCTTTAGTTTCCAGCTAGCAGGCCTGATTCTGCCACCAGAAAGAAATGGGCAGAATGAGGTGGATTTGGTGGGAGCATTTCAGGCTANGAAGGGAAGGGAACAAGAAGACGTCTCTTCGAGCTCTGGGCTATTTATTGACTTTTGCAGGCAAGAGGGGCGCGGACTCTGCTGGGACGCCGCACCCCGCGTTACCGGGGAGCCCGGGGCAGCTCCCGCGGGACAGCCCTTCCCCGCAGCGGCCGCCCAGAGGCCGCGGTTGCCGGCGGCGCGGGGGAAGCCCGGCGTGGGCGAGGCGGGCCGGGGCAGAGGTTGTCCCCGGGGGGGGTCCCCGCTAGGAGCAGGGGAAGCCGAGGCCGGGGCTGGCCCCCTCCCTGCCTCCCCCCGACCCCGCTCGGGGGCTCGCTCCTCCTGGCGCTGCCCTCCCCCAGCCCGCCCAGCACCCCGCCAGCTGTCCCAGCACCGTCCCAGCACCGTCCCAGCACTGTCCCAGCACTGTCCCAGCACCGTCCCGGGATGTCCCAGCACTATCTTCACTGTCCTAGACTGTCCAAACTGTTCCAGCACTGCCGACAGCCCCAGCCTGCCCCAGCATTGTCCCAGCGCTGCCACACAANTTGGGGTTTTTTTGTCTTTTGCCCTTTAGTTTCCAGCTAGCAGGCCTGATTCTGCCACCAGAAAGAAATGGGCAGAATGAGGTGGATTTGGTGGGAGCATTTCAGGCTACCACCAAGCTGGAGGGGGAACCGCTGGCGGTGCTGCTCCGGGTGACCTGCAGGGGGGTGGCGGCCCTGGGTCTCAAGGAGGGAGNAGGGGAAGCCGAGGCCGGGGCTGGCCCCCTCCCTGCCTCCCCCCGACCCCGCTCGGGGGCTCGCTCCTCCTGGCGCTGCCCTCCCCCAGCCCGCCCAGCACCCCGCCAGCTGTCCCAGCACCGTCCCAGCACCGTCCCAGCACTGTCCCAGCACTGTCCCAGCACCGTCCCGGGATGTCCCAGCACTATCTTCACTGTCCTAGACTGTCCAAACTGTTCCAGCACTGCCGACAGCCCCAGCCTGCCCCAGCATTGTCCCAGCGCTGCCACACAATGTCCCAACCACTATTCCAACTGTCCCAGGACAGACTCAGGCTACCCCAGCACTGTCCCAACGCTTCCAGCGTTGTCCCAGCACAGACTTAGCACCGCCCCAACTGTCCCAGCACTGTCCCAGCACAGTCACAGGCTGTCCCAGCACTGTCCCAGACTCTCCGTGGGTACCCATCTTCCTCCCACGCCTCCCCCCGGCTGCCGCAGGGCGAGGACGGCCACCCGTGTACCAGCCAGGCACCACGAAACGGAGGGGCTCGGCGAGCGCAGCCCTCGGTGACAGTCCCAGGGCCACGGAAAGGGCTAACGGTGCCCCAGGACAGCTCACGGCCGCTGCCGCGGAGACACGGACGGGAAAAGGAGCCGGGGGCTCTGCCCATGGGGCACACAAATGGCTTTGCGGCTCGGCCGTAGAGTTCGCAAAGTCGGCGTGCGCAGGGGAACGCCAGCAACGCTGCAGCCCCCCCAGGAAAGCCCGAGCCCGGACAAAACCGCAGCTCGGGGGGTCAAGTTTGCAGAAAATGGCCGAACACAAATTTTCTTTTGCATTTCCCTTCCGGGGAAAAAAAAAAAAAAAGAAAGAAAAGCTGAACCCGGGAGATAAATGACTGTCTGGTGGTAAATACTGACCAGCAGCAGCAGCTGGAGACGAGTCATCACCGCACCGCCAGCATTTTAACTGCAGCGTTTAGAGAGGAGATGGGGGAGAAAAAGCGAGATCTCCGGGCTGCCGCAACTGCCTGCACGCCCACTGGTTTCACTGGCTCGAGTGTCTGCGAGAAAAAGATAAGAGGCTGATGCAGAGAAACAATTAAAAAAAAAAAGACAAAAGAAAAAACTAAGGCGCGCACTAATGACTCCAAAGCGGTTGCAGCCCCGCAGAACCGCACGTCCCGGCTGGGGACAGCGCAGGTGGCAGCGGGTGGCGGTGGCGGCGCAGCGCCCGGCGGTCCCCGGTTCCTCTGCCCGGCTCAGGGCGGCCAAGGGGGGCCGGCGGGGAGCGGGGAAAAACGAATAGCGGGCGCAGGGCGAGCCCGCTGCCCCGCGGCAGAGCCCGCGGGCGACGGCGACGGCACCTCGGCGGTCCCCATGGACCAGCGGCCAGGCGGGGGCGAAAGGAGGGCTCCCCCGCTCCCCGAGGGGGATGGAAAAGGAAAACCTGAAATTCCCCCCCC
>VZSF01007353.1:0-102342 GCA_013398295.1 Chionis minor
AAAAAAACCCACCAGAAACTTTGGTTCATCCTTTCAGTATAATTTTCAAAGAACTGACATTCTGAGAAATCCAGAGAAAGATTTATCTATAAAATCAGTGATCAGTAAGTATACTTATACGCTTCAGGTGGGTGTGATTTTCTTAATGATTTATTTAAAAAGTAAACAGCTAATAAGAATTAGGTTCAAATTTATTTAAAAAGAAAACCTGTTTTCAATGGCTGTATCAGCAATATTGTGCCAGAAAGCATCTCCATGTACCTGGATGTAGAGTTTTACCGTGGCTGCATCCTGACTCTGTATCTGAGTGTGAATTTAGGGGGTGGGAACCTGTAGGTGCTCTGTGTCCTATATTCTGTATTATTCTAGATGCAGTTAACTATACTGTGTTTGCATTAGGGCCATTGGATTTTCCTGCTTTTATAAATACAGTTTAGATTTATATTTAACAGGAAATTGTGAATTTGCTCTTGTATCTTGAAATGAGATCCATATTTCCTCCTGATACAACTTGACTGACTTCAGTAAACTTAGACCACAGAAGAATGTGGCCTATTTTTTTTTAACTGTTTCAGTTTAATTTTTAATGGAAGGTAACTCCAGTGCATCCACAAGTTGATTACTATTAAAAGACATCACGTTATCAAATTTAATTCTAAACTCTCCTATGAAAACGGCATTTAGAATCCTTTTCATTTATCCAGTTTGATCCTAAAATATTATTGTATCTGCAGAATATAGGAAAGCTCATTGCAAAAACCCAGTACCCTTGACATCCCTCTGTGTGTCACTTCCTGCATTCTTGAGAAAATTAGTTGGTAATGCTATATGAATTATGTGGCATATGAATTATAAGATTGGTATAGGGATTACTATGAATTAATTTATCCTTGACTGCTCATAGCTACTCATTCAACAGTTAGAAGCAATGGCAGAGTGAAAGAATGCTGCATTCAATAACATTCTGTTTTATGGATGTGGGAGTTTTTTAATTGGAAGATCACCATCCATAAGAATTTCCTTTATTATAGATATTTATTAGCAATACTACAGTAACACTCCAATCCCTAGAGCTTTATACTTAAATCCCTTACATGATTATTGCCGTTGAGTTGCATAGTGCATTCCTACTGTGAATGAATTATTTCTGACAAAATATTAGATTTAAATAAGCTATTTGCTCTGGTATGCAGCACTGATACCATTTACAGCCAACCACAGGCACATTCCTACAAAGCAGTCTTTGCCATCCTGTGCTGGCATGGCATCTGCTAAATTCTCTGCTCCTGAGGGGACTCTGGAGATCACAAGACAATTTTAATTAGATCGTTGGTATTCACAAGAGATGCTAAAAACTAGCACACATTACAGTAAAACTTTGAAACTGTTAAAGTTATGTTAGCTGTGAAGTTGATTGCAATCCCTGATCTTAATTGTCTTTAAACTGCAGAAACGTTCCTGTTGCTGACCACAGGTTAATTTGTTTCAAACATTTAACCAGGAGAACAGTGAACAAAATTGCTCAGCAAACGCACGCGGGTGATGATGGCTCCAAGAATGGATTTAAGCAACAAGCTACAACCTGTTCATCTGATGCACATGGTTATCAGTTATCATTATGTATTCTCAGGTTCTGGCTAAATTATTCTCAGTCTTCTTATAGGATTTAGTACAATTATCTGAATTCTTTTACCTTCCCCTTTGCAAAGGCAACATGAAACAAAAACCGGGTAATTTAGACTTTTCAAAGCTCACAGGTAAAACCCCAGAAATCCTTTGAGAACTTACTCCCTGCATGAGAACAAACTCCCCTAATTCAGTCACCTGCAGAGTCATCTTTTGCAGTCAGTCAAGCTTTCTTCCTAAGGACAACGATGGGTAGAACTGTATTTATTACTCTTGTGGGAATGTCTTGCGTTTGTCATCTTACAGCAGGCCTTGATCACTCCTGCTCTCCGCTATCATTATCTGCAAATCATTTATATCAGAACATAAGAAGGTAAGAAGAAAGGCTATACTGGAATTCCCCCTTCTTAGCTAAACTCCAGAGTCGTATTTTGTAGTTTTGTTGGTATTGTTAAACTTCTCATAAGCACGGATGTAGAGTGGAAGCTAGCTGGCTTCAGAAGTGTTGGTGTTAAGGCCAAAATAAATGACATTTTATATGCCTACTCAGATTTATGGGACTGAAAGGATAATACACATTTTTCATGTTTTTCTACGGAAAATTATAAAACAAATCTGGTTTTTGAAATACATTTCTAGAATTCTTCATTGCAAATAAGTATATTGGGAATCTTGTTATTCAGCATCTCTTAGAAGTAGTTCTTCGTCCAGCTGGTACAGAACTAGATGGCTCTATAAATACTGTGGGAGGAGCAGAAAGCAATCTAAGAAATCCTACAGCCAGTGCAATGTTAGAAGCTGCTTATGCTGACATAGCACTAGCTACTTCAGGTCACTATTTAAAACATTCCTGGTAGCCCAAAATTTATAGAATATGTTAATATTAAACCTTGGAGATGTGTCTTAATTACTTAGTTTGCAGTAGCCCTTCCAAAATACCTAAGTAAGAACAAATCCAGAACTCAGGGATTTGTAACACAAAAGAAAAAAAGCATTCAAAGATACTTATATTAGAGGAAAAGAAACCTCTGAAGAAATTAGGAACTTAAAACTAGGAAAAAAATTATAAAATTAAATCTAAATGCCTCATATCAATATATATGCTGAAAATATCAGCATGTTAAGCTGTCTACCAATCATATAAGCTAACTGCTTGAGGTTATGATTGAAGTACAATAACACATATACTAGTGCATACATGAACACATAGTCTCATGACAAATAATTTTAAAATTGGTATATATAGGCTAGGTGATATTGGTGATTCCCATTACTTAAAAGATCTGCTTTTCTTTATACTCCCTGTCTCTGTGGTTGGTTGTTTTGGTGGAGTTTTTTTTTGTCTTTTAAAACATATGGTATCCAAGGCAGGAATCAAGCATATTGTGTTTGTAGAGCAAATATGGTGAGAGTGAAGAATGATGAGACGAAATAGCTTGGGTGGAATCCCGCTTGTAGTCTGGAAAGCAACATATTTTTGCAATTATTTCCACTCCTTGATCAAATAAGAAGCAATTTGAGAACATATTTCCCACATATAAAATCTTGATCTTACTAAATCTGCAGAGCAATTGTTTTTGCCAAATACCCTTTAAATCAGAATGCTACTGAACTATGTAAAAATGAAAGTTTCTACAAGTCTTCATATACAATCAGCTTTGGTGGTGTTGCTATCTCCATGTTCCTATTCTTTGTAGCTAAAGTAACTCTCTTTATACTGGTGTTTGGGATTTTGTTTTGGTTTGTGTTTTTTTTTTTTTTTTTTTTTTAATCAATATTTTACCTGGTGCCTGGATGGCTTTGGTTTTAAGTTGGCTTTATTTTATGATGAAAGGGATTATGACTGAGATTTGGCTTCTTTATCTACCCATGTATACAATATTTAAAAAAACCACTAACCATAGAAATCATTAAATCAACATGTTTGCTTTATTTTCTAAGACTATTTACTGCACATAAAATTAAGGATGTGTACATGTAGTCGCAGTATCAACTCCTACACCACTGCTATTTGAACAACTTTTTAACGTATATTCTTTTTTATTTGGCATAACCTCAAACCACAGCAAACATCAAATCTTTCAACAAGAAAATGTATTATTTGCCAAATGTTTACTGAAGAAAAATCCTACAGGAAATGTAGTTATTTTCTGTTCTGATTTTGTATATACCATTTGTTTAAACTGAGTATACCCAGCAGAGGGTTGTACTGTGAATGATCTTTTTGTTATCCTCCCTGCTGTAGATCCGCTGCTGGTAGTCAGAATTCCAGGGAGTCGACTATTGGAAGATTTTTAAAAGGAGTTTTACAGATACGCAGCTCTTGATGGAAAATCTGTAGAGTGAGCATCCAGTCTGTTCTGTGTATTAAAATATTAGTTGTCTTAGACACTTTAAATGTTTCCCACAGTTTCACTTAATGCATATGTCCTACTTGCACAACAAAGGATGATGATTACTTCTTTACCAGAAACATTTATAATATCTTTACTTTATTATACAAATATAAAACCGGAATAAAACCTTAGATACTTTCGGTAGTGCTGTAACATAGATGATCAGTTCTGGGCTGTTGGCAAGAAAAGTAGCAGCTGCTGCCTCAAATACCCTTATAATTGTAAGATATTTGGTGCAAGTATGATCTTATTAATCTTGTTATTTTAAGAGCAGTGTCTTTTTTGCTCTGAGTCTGTCTGTTACTGCGTTGTCCTGAATGGCTCATTAATTTGATTTATTCCTTTTCCCTATCCAGTATTTGTCTTCTTAACTTGCAGATTTCCTCAGGTAGCAGCAGTAGAATGTGGACTTCATCCAGACACAGAATCAGGACACGGAACTTTAGGAGACTCAGTAAAATATCAAGGACTGCATCTACAAGAAAGCAAAGTCTACCAAGTTGCCACAAAGAAATACTTGGCTCATTTAAATTATGATATGTTTATTGTTACTATTCATGCTGTGAAGCTTTATTTCCATAAAGTACAATCTGATTTATTGCTGAATTATGAGAGTATACTTGATTATAATTTGACTCTTTTCCCTTTTTCCTCCATTAGTTTTTGAATTTGTTAATTTCCTGATATTCCTACATGTCTTCAGTTTGAAAATATTCCTGCCATCCGGCAGAAGATCAGAAAACACATATATCAAGCCTGTTTTTTAAACTCTCTCACTCATCTTCTAGTAAAGTTCACACATGCAAATACTATTTTGCATATTCAAATTAAGTATAGATATTTGTAGCCACAGTCTCTCAGTCTTATTTGCATGCAAAATGTACACATTCAATCCGGAAGTTATTTAAGAAGGTAGCTCCAAGCAATTTCAAACTCACTTTTGAAATAAATAAAAAAAATCATATTAAACTAAAAATTGAATAGTTTTAATGTTTATTAAGTTTATTACTAACGCTTTTGCAACCTTACAATTCAAAGTGCTTTTGAAATAGACATTTAAATGTGTACATTTACAGAACTGTCATATATGAGAATATGACTATTTATTTCTCTCACAGACTTGGTTTTTTGCCGTCAGCTGTTAATCATTCAGTTTACTGGCAATGTGAATAATGCAAATAAAGCTATATAATACACAAACCACAACATATTAGGACATTAATCTATGGGAACTTCACCACAGCGCAGCTGAGAAAAGGCAGGAAAGATCTGTGACAGCTTCCGAGTGCCCAGCCCTGTAAATCCAGAGAGCTGCTTCTTTATGAATATGGTAATACTTCGTGAGATACAAGCTGCTTCACAGATTACTTACAGTTGATTGTTTTGGGGTGATCACTCCTGCAAGGCACGTAGCGATGGTTTCTAAAGGGACATGAAAATGGAGGAGGCAGAAAAGACTTTTAAAGAGGTCAGACCCTGTTTTGAAATTCTAGTCCCATTGTAGGGAGAAGCTTTGGATATAGCATATAAGGCTTTCAATGGACAAAAGCCTTTCTGATAAAGTCCTCTCTTTACTCTCACAAAAGGTCTGTGATGAAATTCTTTTTGCAGGATGTAGGTCTACTGATGCTTCCTGGCATTGTCACTCTCTGTTTCCTTTTCTTTCTTAGCCTCTCATAAACACCTCATAAACATCCATAAACATCTGGTGAGAGCGAGGATTGTATCTTTATCTCCACCAGGCACCAGTGGCAGAAGTTTTATTGGACTCGGATTTCCATGGTTACAGAAGTTGGAATTAATTTGAAATAGCTTAAACAGCAAAACAAAGGCTTTAAAGGCAGGTAAGAACACATTGTTGCTGGAAGACCCCCTTTGACTTTGATATACCTCAGACTAAACTTGGATATGTGGATTTTAAGTCATTATTTACTTGGGCAGGTCTAAAATCACCTAAGATTTTACTCTTTACAGCCATTAACATAGCTCTTCAGGGTTTTTTTAGGTTCTTCTCAGTGATGCTTGAATAAAGCTGTTTCTTTCAGAACACTGTTTACTTATGAGAAGGGACGGATGTTAATCTAAGGGATTCTTTAGTTGACTGCAATACTAACTTAAAGGTTTTCTCTGTAAGAGACTTTTGCCATCTATTCATGAACCTTATAGGCTGAAATATATTATTATTTTCATACCAATAAACTATGCCCCCGTCCCACATCTGAGATGCAGAAGAAAAGGCTAAAAAATGTAATTTACTTACAGGTACTTTAAGACAGTGAGTAAAATCATTTTAATAGTCCAGAAAGCAGTTCTCCTTTAGTCAAAGAGTCAGTGTTCAAGAAGTGAGGCATTATTCTTTGTCATCTAAATTTTTGCATGTTCTAATACTGACTATCTTACATCCTGTTCAATTTCTCCTGTAGCCAAAAGACTGTGAATAAAATACTGTCTTTATTTGTATCATATGTCTCACCTTGTGATCTTGCCATGATGGCTCTTATTCAAAATATTTACTGCTTCATAGACCAGACATTCAGAATATGGTGTATGGTTTCTAAACTGACTGTACAGAGGGACAGAGTAGTAGTAGCACTTAGTAGTAGATGTAATAGCAAATGTGTTTTAATGTCTTCCAGAATAGGATAGGAAAGTCTACTGGACATTCTGGGATAAGCATCTGTCACATACATACTTTTGATCCTAAGAATGGTGTGAAAAGAAAAGTGTTGAAATAATTTTCAGAGATCTAAATTACATAAGCCAGAAAAAGGGTCACATGCTCCTATGAAAGGTGCTGAAAGGCACAAAAAACTCAGTCTTAAAGCATTCACAGTAGCTAAACTCTTTTATCTAAGTAATTTATAAGCCCATGTCTGTAAAGTTTTCAAAAATTCTATTGGGAGTAGATGGCTTTGTTTTGAGAAAGTGTGAAGGAAATCAGGTCAAAGCCACAGAACAAAACTAGAAACACTATTAGCATTTCACAATGGAGAGTTCAAGATAAGGCATTGATGATCTAATTTCTGATGAAAGTAGATGTCTCAAAGTTCAGTGAGAAACAGAAGTTCCTCATTTTCCTTCTAAAGCTTTTCTTTGATTATACTCCTTTAGGTTCACTAGCTATGCCTCTTTATCTCCATACAGATGTGTGAATTGCTTTATTCTCATTTTTCTCTCTTTGAAAAGCCAATGAAAAAATGTAACCTTTTTTCTGTTGGACCTACTCCTAGCACAAGCATCCTTTGATGGATAATAAAAGTGGCCTAATTGATGTCTTCCTTACCTTTCCTTATTGATCCTGCTGCAGCAGGCATGTTGGGTGCAAGAAAGAGTCATCCTATTCACAGCCTGTCCAAAGCTAATACAGCCCCCACGTTACTTCAAGTGGCTCATGAGAACAGTGGGTTGGGGCTCTCTAATGGGCTCCCTGATATGTGCATACAGGTCAAGCCAGGTTACTCTCCTTCTTTGAATCACATACTGACTCCCTCCTTATCACCACATCAGATTTAAACTTCCACCTCACACAGAAAATCAAAAATAAATTACTCTTTTTCATGATTCTCCCTCTCTCCTCTCATTGTCATGTGATTCAAACTCACCGATGACTTTCTTCTATTAGAATAATTGAATATTAGAATTTCTTCTAATTTCTTCTAACCTGATTTCTTTCTTCTGTTAGAATAATCATATTCACTTTGCACAATATGTGTACTGTTCTCAGTCTGTAGATCAGCAGTTTTTAATCTTTGAAAAGCTCCTGGGCACTACATGCTCGTGTGCACCCTGTGTGTTAGGCTTGGCACATATGTGGATCTCTAGTGTACTCACTGCACGGTGTGTTAATGGTATTTCTGAAGGAGCAGATAGGAGATGGAGGACTCCTGTTAAAATCATCTTTGAAGATGTGAATTTGAGGGCCAAAGTCTTAGAACAGCACTGTGTGTAACTGGCACGTAGGAAATCTCTAGTAAAAAGAAGTAGAAGTTAAGTTGAATCTTAACTTTTAGCTTCAACTCATCTGCATGTGATTCAAAGTAGAGGTCTGGTAATGAATAGTTCATCCTACAAATACTTGAACAAACAGCAATTCAACAACTATGGTCTTTGCCATCCATGAAGTTTGGATGATTTATCAAAATTATAATAAAAAAAGGTATTTAAAATGTATATTAAATATATCAATTAACAATCAGATTAACTTTTAAGTCATTTAAATGATCAGTAGTTAATATAATAATTTTTATTCTATTTTTTAGAATGTTTACTATATTACTTTATTATAACATTTTTTGAGTTTGCCACAAGCCTTTGAAGAAAGCACAGTTAAAAAACCCTCAGTAAATGCAGTGCCTGCTATAGAAGGAAGGATTTGTCACATTTCCCAGAAAATGAACACTCGTGATGACTTGGAATGGCGAGAGAGGAGGTTTTGCACGTGTTCCACATGGCTCTCAGCAAGGACCTCAGCAACTCTGACTCTGACTGGATGTGAAAAACAGCATCAAGGATAATACAGTACCTAAAAACTGCATCATCTATGAACTGGTAATGTCAAACACCAATTTCTTGATGAATGCTGAGCATAATTATGTTAAATGTTATTTTGCTTTTTCTTTCCATTAAAGTTGAAAAGTTTCCTTGTTATAGAGATTTAATTGAAATAAATACTGAACGGTTTTTACATTCATCCATTATATGGCAAGACAAATGTATTTTCTTGTGTTTTAAAAAGGTTTTTAAAAACTTGGGAAATAAATATTCAGCTATTTAGTAACTGACTTCTACCAATGGCTTTATTAAACCATCTTTTTCTTATTCTTGCTTAAATATTATTGAAGAAAATTTCAGTTAATTTTGAAATTGCTACCACTACTCAAAAGTGGTAGCATTTATGAATTTGTTTATAATATTAAATTAGAACTATACCAATATAAAAATTAATGCTGTTTTTGATATAATAATAACAACTAGTACAATCATAATAATGCTTATATAGATTGCAGTAATTATTGCAGGAGGATGCTTACACAACTGGTATAAATTGACATAGAAAGGGCAAACATTCCAATAGATCATAGATTGCACATTATAGAATGGTTTATGTTGGAAGGGACCATGAAGATCATCTAGTCCCAACTAGATGCCCCCGCCCATGGCAGGGACACTTCCCAACTAGTCCTGCTTGCTCAAAGCCTTGTCATCCTGGCCTTGAACACTTCCAGGGATGGGGCATCTACCACTGCTCCGGGCAACCTGTTCCAGTGTCTCACCACTCTCACAGTAAAGAATTTCTCCCTCGTATCTAGATTAAATCTTATAGTTTCAAACCATTACCCCTTGACCTGTCACAACAAGCCCTGCTAAGTCCCGGCCCTTCTTAAAAGTCCCCTTTAAAGACTGAGAGGCCACAATAAGGTCTGCCCAGACCCATCTCTTCTCCAGGTTGAACAACCCCAACTCTCTCAGCCTGTCTTCATAGCAGAGGTGTTCCAGCTAGTGAAACAGGAACATAGAAACTCCATATTCTGCACTTAATAATGTATTTCAATTCAGATAGAATCACAGATGTACTTAGGTTGGAAAACAGCTTTAATATCAAGTTCAAGTGTAAGATAGTATCTTTCTCTCACTTGACAACTAAGTGTTGCAGCGCCCTCACATGCCTACATAATCACCTAGTGCTTAGGGCATTTGCTGTGGACAAGGGAGGATTTGGTTCCAGGATGGTAAGTTTAAACCCTTTTCCCAGGAGCTCTCTGGCCATTAAACTGTAGAAAGAGATTACTGTGATCAGTGATAAGCACATGTATCTTTACACATAGGAGATATTACTATTCTAAGGGGAGTTAGGTGCCCAGGACCTTTGCGCAGTACAGGGCTAATTCATTCTGTGTTACAGTTCCTTCCTGGGAATAAAGAAAAAATACTTGGAAAGATGCAGCCACTCAATTTCCACTTTTTCCACAGTCACCTAGAGCCTGTTCTGGCAGTACACGGGCAGTTTGCAGTGTCATCTGACCGCGCTCCCTGCCATCTGTATGATTTCCCAGTGCCAAGCTGTACCGCATACAGCCAGCTACGCTGGCTCTCGTCCGCGTGAGGATTCCTGCACTAAAAGGGGAGAAGGGCACAACAATTTCAGGTGCAGGATGGCTGTTGCAGTGGTACAGGAAAAGGGCTAGTGGGAGACTAGATTTGTCCATAACAGTAGATTAAAAACAAGGGCCTGCTGGACAACTTTTGCTGCTGAAGCACAACTTCATTCTTACCTGTTTGGAAGACTCTTTTCTAGGACTTGACACTTTCTCCTTGAAGCCCTTTATTTTAGCTGCATTGTAACTGCACAGTTACTGTGCAGCAGCTGGACTCACTGCCTTATCTTTCAGGAAGAAACATAAATGAATCATGGTTGTTGATGCATATGAAGATTTAAAAACCATATTATACCATTCATTATGTTTGAAATAATTTGTTATCTTGCTTTTGAAATCTACCTATTATTAATGTCTAAAAAGTGAGTAATTTCAATGCATTTGAAAAGATTTTGACTGTATTCACCATATATAACAATTGTGCTGTTTTTCTAATATAATGCTTATATTATGCTCATAGCGTTTTTCAGAGAGAGCTCAACAGTTTCTATGAGCATCCTTTTGTACAAAAATAGTTGTGTGACTGCTATGTGCACATCGTTGATCACTGATGAAGCAGACAATGGAAAGGTTTTGTGACCCTCAGGTTTGTGCAGTAACTACTAAATTGCTTTACCTGTATTTGTTAAAAAGCTTAGATGTGAAATAAACATCTTCCTTGTGAGTAAAAAAAAATAATAAGAAAAATCTTTATTAAAATCACATTGTGATTTATATTTTGTTGCCTAAAGCAACTTGCTATCTGAAGTTTAAAGGTTTAGGTATTTTCTCCTTTTCCTGCTGAGACTACCTAGCTAAGCAGTACGTGGAGGAGGCTGGTAGGAATGTTCCAGAAACCTCCTTACCAGTGGGTCACAGACAAATCCTGCCTGACCAACCTACTGGCTTTCTACAATGGAGTGACACCAGTGGACAAGGGAAGAGCTTGAGATGTCTTCTATCTGGACTCTTGTAAAGCCTTTGACACGGACCCCCACAACACCCTTCTCTCCAAATTGGAGAGATACAGATTTGATGGGTGGACTATTCAGCAGATGAGGAATTGGTTGAATGGTCACATCCAGAGGGTAGTGGTAAATGGCTCAATGTCCAGATGGATAGTGATGACAAGTGGTGTCCCTCGGGGATCTGCATTGGGACCAGTACTGTTCAAGATCACAGAATTGCAGAATCACTTGGGTTGGAAGAGTCCTTCAAGATCATTGAGTCCAGCCATAAACCTACACTGCCAAAACCACCCCTAAATCATGTCCCTCAGCATCACGTCTACCTGTCTTTTAAATACCTCCGGGGCTGGTGATTCCACCACTTCCCTGGGCAGACTGTTCCAATCCTTGATAACACTTTCTGTAAAGAAGTTTTTCCTAATATCGAATCTAAACCTCTCCTTGAACAACTTGAGGAACAACTTGAGGCCATTTCCTCTTGTCCTATTGCTTGTTACTTTGGAGAAGAGATTGACCCGCACCTTGCTACAACCTCCTTTTGGGTAGTTGTAGAGAGTGATAAGGTCTCCCCTCAGCCTCCTCCAGGCTAAACAATACCAACTCCCTCAGCCGCTCCTCATAAGACTTGTGCTCTAGACCCCTCACCAGCTTTGTTGNCTTAGGGCATTTGCTGTGGACAAGGGAGGATTTGGTTCCAGGATGGTAAGTTTAAACCCTTTTCCCAGGAGCTCTCTGGCCATTAAACTGTAGAAAGAGATTACTGTGATCAGTGATAAGCACATGTATCTTTACACATAGGAGATATTACTATTCTAAGGGGAGTTAGGTGCCCAGGACCTTTGCGCAGTACAGGGCTAATTCATTCTGTGTTACAGTTCCTTCCTGGGAATAAAGAAAAAATACTTGGAAAGATGCAGCCACTCAATTTCCACTTTTTCCACAGTCACCTAGAGCCTGTTCTGGCAGTACACGGGCAGTTTGCAGTGTCATCTGACCGCGCTCCCTGCCATCTGTATGATTTCCCAGTGCCAAGCTGTACCGCATACAGCCAGCTACGCTGGCTCTCGTCCGCGTGAGGATTCCTGCACTAAAAGGGGAGAAGGGCACAACAATTTCAGGTGCAGGATGGCTGTTGCAGTGGTACAGGAAAAGGGCTAGTGGGAGACTAGATTTGTCCATAACAGTAGATTAAAAACAAGGGCCTGCTGGACAACTTTTGCTGCTGAAGCACAACTTCATTCTTACCTGTTTGGAAGACTCTTTTCTAGGACTTGACACTTTCTCCTTGAAGCCCTTTATTTTAGCTGCATTGTAACTGCACAGTTACTGTGCAGCAGCTGGACTCACTGCCTTATCTTTCAGGAAGAAACATAAATGAATCATGGTTGTTGATGCATATGAAGATTTAAAAACCATATTATACCATTCATTATGTTTGAAATAATTTGTTATCTTGCTTTTGAAATCTACCTATTATTAATGTCTAAAAAGTGAGTAATTTCAATGCATTTGAAAAGATTTTGACTGTATTCACCATATATAACAATTGTGCTGTTTTTCTAATATAATGCTTATATTATGCTCATAGCGTTTTTCAGAGAGAGCTCAACAGTTTCTATGAGCATCCTTTTGTACAAAAATAGTTGTGTGACTGCTATGTGCACATCGTTGATCACTGATGAAGCAGACAATGGAAAGGTTTTGTGACCCTCAGGTTTGTGCAGTAACTACTAAATTGCTTTACCTGTATTTGTTAAAAAGCTTAGATGTGAAATAAACATCTTCCTTGTGAGTAAAAAAAAATAATAAGAAAAATCTTTATTAAAATCACATTGTGATTTATATTTTGTTGCCTAAAGCAACTTGCTATCTGAAGTTTAAAGGTTTAGGTATTTTCTCCTTTTCCTGCTGAGACTACCTAGCTAAGCAGTACGTGGAGGAGGCTGGTAGGAATGTTCCAGAAACCTCCTTACCAGTGGGTCACAGACAAATCCTGCCTGACCAACCTACTGGCTTTCTACAATGGAGTGACACCAGTGGACAAGGGAAGAGCTTGAGATGTCTTCTATCTGGACTCTTGTAAAGCCTTTGACACGGACCCCCACAACACCCTTCTCTCCAAATTGGAGAGATACAGATTTGATGGGTGGACTATTCAGCAGATGAGGAATTGGTTGAATGGTCACATCCAGAGGGTAGTGGTAAATGGCTCAATGTCCAGATGGATAGTGATGACAAGTGGTGTCCCTCGGGGATCTGCATTGGGACCAGTACTGTTCAAGATCACAGAATTGCAGAATCACTTGGGTTGGAAGAGTCCTTCAAGATCATTGAGTCCAGCCATAAACCTACACTGCCAAAACCACCCCTAAATCATGTCCCTCAGCATCACGTCTACCTGTCTTTTAAATACCTCCGGGGCTGGTGATTCCACCACTTCCCTGGGCAGACTGTTCCAATCCTTGATAACACTTTCTGTAAAGAAGTTTTTCCTAATATCGAATCTAAACCTCTCCTTGAACAACTTGAGGAACAACTTGAGGCCATTTCCTCTTGTCCTATTGCTTGTTACTTTGGAGAAGAGATTGACCCGCACCTTGCTACAACCTCCTTTTGGGTAGTTGTAGAGAGTGATAAGGTCTCCCCTCAGCCTCCTCCAGGCTAAACAATACCAACTCCCTCAGCCGCTCCTCATAAGACTTGTGCTCTAGACCCCTCACCAGCTTTGTTGCCCTTCTCCGGACACGCTCCACCACCTCAATGTCCCTCCTGTACTGTGGTGCCCAAAACTGAACACAGTATTCGAGGTGGGGCCCCACCAGTGCTGAGTACAGGGGGACGATCACCTCCCCTGTCCTGCTGGCCACACTATTCTTGATACAGGCCAAGATGCCATTGGCCTTCTTGACCACCTGAGCACACTGCTGGCTGACGTTCAGCCAAGTGTCCACAGGACCCCCAGATCCTTTTCTGCCAGGCAGCTTTCCAGCCACTCCTCCCCAAGCCTGTAGCGCTGCCTGGGGTTGTTGTGACCAAACTGCAGGACTCGGCACTTGGCCTTGTTAAACCTCATACCATTGGCCCCAGCCCATCGATCCAGCCTGTCCAGATCTATCTGCAGAGCCATCCTACCGTCAAGCAGATCAACACTCCTGCTTAATTTGGTGTCGTCTGCAAACTTAACTGAAGGTGCACTCAATCCCCTCATCAGATCATCAATAAAGATATTAAACAAGACTGGCCCCAAAACCGAGCCCTGAGGAACACCGCTTGAGACCTGTCACCAAATGGATTTAACGCCGATCTTCAGCAATGTCATAGACTGGGATCAAGTGCACCCCCAGTAAGTCTACAGATGACTCCAAGGTGAGTGGTGGAGTTGACACACCTGGGGGATGGTATGCCATCCAGAGGGACCTGGACAGGCTTGAGAAGTGAGTTCATGTGAAACTCATGAGGTTCAACAAGGCCACATGCAGGGTCCTGCATCTGGGTCGGGGCAACCCCTGGTATCAATACAGGCTGGGGGATGAAGGGATTGAGAGCAGCTCTGCCGAGGAGGATTGTGGGTGAAAAGCTGGACATAAGCAAACAATGTGCGCTTGTAGCCTGCAAGGCCGGCTGTATCCTGGGCTGCATAAAAAGAAGCGTGGCCAGCAGGTCTATGGACGTGATTCTGCCCCTCTCCTCTGGTGAGACTGGAGCTGGAGTAATGTATCCAGCTCTAGCGCCCCCAGCATAAGACATGGACCTGCTTGAGCAGGTCCAGCGGATGCTCACAAAAATGATTAGAGTTGGAACACCTCTCCTGAGAGGAAAGGCTGAGAAAGCTGGGGTTGTTCAGCCTGCAGAGGAGAAGGCTCTGGACAGACCATATTTTGGCCTTTCAGTCCTTAAAGGGGTCTTGTAAGAAAGATGGTGACGAATTTTTTAGCAGAGACTGTAGCGATAGGACAAGGGGTAAGGGTTTTAAACTTAAAGAAGGTAGATTTAGACTAAAGAATTTTTTACAATGAGGGTGCTGAAACACTGGAACAGGTTCCCCAGAGAGGTGGTAGATGCCCCTTCCCTGGTAACATTCCAGGTCATGTTGGAGGGGGCTCTGAGCAACCTGATCTAGTTGAAGATGTCCCTGCTCATTGCAGGGGAGGTTGGACTAGCTAACCTTTACAGGTCCCTTTCAACCCAAACTATTCTATGTTTCTCCAATTATTAATCATTTTTTTTAAAGTTAATAAAGAATTTAATTAGTACCTACCCAAGCCATGCATGTATAAATTGGCCATCCTTTGCTTTATATTATAATAATAATGACAATTTAGTTACTGTTGCCAAATATGTGTTAACCTGTTGGATTAACACTGTAATACTTGCATTTAGATATCATCTTTGCTTGTAGAAGTGACTTTCACTTAAGAAGCTCTAACTGCTTAGCACATTGAGCATTGTTGCTACTAGACTACATGGAAAATGGAAGTTCTGAAGATCTTGTTTCTAGAGATTAAAAATAATGACAATTTGACCTGTAAATCACTCTGAAAATACAACACTTTAGGAATAATAGATAAGGAAAGAGAAGGATATGCTGATTTATGGTATTGTTATCATTACACTATATTCCTGCCTTGAGCAGAATTAAAGAAAAATACCAGTACAGCTTGGTAATTTACTGCCATTATGTCATTTTTTGTAGTTTAGAATTTAAGTCACAGTCTAGATGACAAATAAAAATGAGATTGGGAGCCTTAACCTCTAGGCAAGTGTAATGCAAAACTATCAGACAATTTTGTAGGTCATGCAATTGCTCTTCATGTAAAACTGCACTATATTCATTGGAAAAAATATGTGACCACACAGCTAATTTTTGACTTCTATGTGCATTTAATTCACAAGTCTTTAAAAAGACAAAAACTGAGGTCCAGTTCTGTAAGATGGAACCAGATAGGGCTATAATTTGCCTGTAACATTGACTTCTCGCAAACATTCTCTGCTTGATCAGATATAAGAGAAAATTAGCATATTCTTCCTCCCTTGAAGTCCAATTCAAATTATTTTAGAAGTAGTTTAACTTCTGACAGCTGAAATGCATACATTAGCTAGCTAGAGCCATCTGCAAGGCAAACACATTCTTACCTCATGTGCTTCTAATTGGAACGTGTTGTCTTTCAGGCACCATCAGGTGCCATGCTATGACTGCTAATGAATTCTGGAATCATGTACGTTCCCAAGGATTTATAATCTGTGTGGATTAAGGACAGGCTTTTGTGAATTTCAGTTATTTTCACACTTTGATTGTAAGTCTAAACAATATTTCTTGGGTAGCACCCTAATTACATGAAGAGTTAATACCCCCAAGACAGGGATTATTTTAGGGAGACTGGGATTACAGAGGATTCTTTGAAGTACTATTTTTTACTTTTAATTGAACAGAATGGTCACCTAGATTTTTATGTCAGTATCTAACATCCTTTATTTTATACAGGTAATACTGTGAGGCTTCATGAGATTTCCCTCCATTTCATTCTCCAGCTCAGAAACAGTCAAGTATATTACATGATTAGCATTTTAATACACGGGGGTTTTTTATGACAGAGTAAAAAGGATTTTAAATAATTAATTTTTAATGCTTGTATCAATATCAAATGACTTACCATGATCTTTATATTGGTGCCATTTACTTTTTCTGCTTCATCGTCTTGTTTAAGGATAAAAGATTAGATGTTGAGTATATTTTAAGTGATTGCCTGATTACATTTTAATGCCTTACCGGAAATGTAGAAATATTTTAACAAAATGTTGAAAATTTTCAATGGAAAATGAAATAGATTATTAAGTTAAAATGGTATCTAGTGAGAAGTCAGAATATAATTACTGCAGTTTTCTCATCCTGAAATCAAACTGCAAATTTAAATAAGCCATCACTAATACAGTATTATAGTGATATGCATTGCTTGTATAACATCAATCTAGAAATCATGGGAACAGTTTTATTTCACTTGTAGATTAGTATTGAGATGTCCAGGGCATGAAGCTGAAGGAGTCTTTCCAGATTTTATAAAGTAGAACAGACATGAGAAAATGTGGCTAAGTTAAGGCCACATTGCTGATGTGTGCCAGAGGAGTACGTGATTAGGATATGCTTTAGTACTGAGGTCTAGAATATTCTTCAAACTCAAAACCTACATAGTTAAGCACACACAGGATACTGACTGCTGCCACACTATTAAAGGAAGTGCTAACAGTTCTATTTGAAATGTCAAACAATCCTGTGGGTTTTTTTTCAGTAGTGACATTTTTCATGTGTTATGAGCAATCTCGAAGGAAGGAGCATGCTGGCCCGCCCAAGGATTAATGTGTAAAGGCCTTATGCTTCTAAGAGCGCTCAGAAAACCAGGTCCAGGCAGGCTGAGCCAGGATCTCGAGGGCTTTCATCTTCATGGATATGATGACCAAACAGGTTCACAAGCAGCTTTTCTGGTCCTTGTTCTGATTTCCTACCAGCCTCTAACAAAGCTGAGGGGACAGTCAGCCCTTTTCAAGGAAGTGCTCAGTAAAATAGCTCTGTGCTGTTAACGCTGACCTGAAAGGTGTCTGGTACCTGCCAGTGCTACCCAGTACTGCTACCCAGTACCTCCCTGGTGGTGTCTGCTTTGCTGTCTCTTGCTCACCTGCTACTTCACACCTTCACGGTTGGTTTCTTTCAAGAGCCAACCATGCTCTGGCTCCTGGAATCCTTTATAGAGAACTTCTATACAGGGGCCCAGACGTCTCTTTGAAAATATCTCGGGGTTTTGTTTATATGTAGTGCTACAAAATGTTTTGTCCACTTCTTTGGCAGGGTGTTATTTCTTCCTTCTATTTACATTTGTCACAATTTTTGTTAAAGGCTGTAAAATAAATTGGGTCCCAGATTCTTACCTGGCTAGAAGTTCAGAATTTCAGCGGGGTATGTCATGCCTCAGCACAGTAACTGATCGAAGTGCAAGAGCAGCCCCACACAGCAAAGATTAATGAAAAATAATAGCAAGTCATCTTTTCTCATTTGGGTACCACTCAGCAGACACAGGTCAAGCAAAAGACCTTAAGAAAACTGGCAATATTCAGGAATGTTTTACTGCAGGAGAAAAGCAACATCACTGTCTGCCATCAGATGCTCTGGGTAACTCCCAAGGACTTGCATGGGACACCTGTGTGTTCGAGGACACAAGCTGACCCTAAAGTGCCAGTGGAGACTGTGCATCTGAATATGTAGAGTGCCCTGTGCAGCACTCAAAGGGCAAGGAAAGCCATTTGGCCTCCTACATAACTTTGTCCTGCTGAGAGCCTCTCCTTGGAAAGTGAGCTCTGAGCTTTTTGTTCTACAGTGTCAATTTCCTGACTTGCCCAGAAGTATTCCTCAGATCAAATTTGTCATCATATTCAGCACATTTTCTCCAGTGTGTATCGGAGATAAGTTTGTCCTGGAGGATCTGTAATAAAATAATTGTAGTGAAATCACAATACAGAATTACGCATACCTTCAGTCTTCTTTTAGGAACTTTTTTTTTTTAAAAATAAGAAATCACTCTGTAAAAATATAATCAAGTGAAAAGAGGAATGTCCTAAGTGAAATGTCCTAAATTAAAGATCATATTTTACAGTTAAACTTCCATAGCATAACACTGGAAGGTACTTTCAAATAGGATTATCTTTCAATGTCTTATTGGAAAGGTAGAATTATTTCAACAAAAGAAAATGTTTGATGGAAAAGGAAATAGATTATTATTAATTTACTTTTAACCTAACTTATTTTAAACTAAGTTATTTTATAAATTTCATTTTGACAGCTGTATTTTTCAGGACTACCATCACTGCGACAAAGAAATCCTAATAAGTCTAAGACACTGGAGATGTAGTTTACTTTCAATCATAATCAAATGTAGTTAAATATAAAATTTGAACTTGCTTGTGCCACAGGAACTTCAGAGAAGTAATTTCAGAAATTCCACCAGAATATCCGTTACAGTCCTGGAAAACATTTGTAAGACAAAAAGCCAGTTGCAGATATATATGAGAAACTAGATCTTTACAATGATTGCTCCCATTGATTCTGCTGGGATCTGGATCACTGCTGAAGTCCATCATAAATAGGTGTATTTAAGTTTTATCAGGCTTTGTCTCCCAACATAAGAAATCCTAAAGAACCCATTTTGGGGAAAGATGATCTTCTGTTCTGCATCAGGTCCCTTTACAAGGAAGACTTCACGTTGGGAATGCCAAACTGAGGCACCCAAAATCAGGAGGTACTTTTTGAAATTTGAATTCAAACCTTTATTTATAAAAAATCAGAAGTTTAAATAATAAATTCTGAATATCTATTTCTGACAGTAAGGTAACTCATACTGCAATAATACAACTTGCGATTCTTTCCTTGGTACTCTTCTAACTTCACCTTTAGAGGACTGCAACAACCACAGACTTCAATAAGTAGAAGGAAAGATAACCCATGGAAGTTTGCACTGGTACCCAAAGACAGATTGGTTGCATTGACTCAAGATACCAGTGAGAGTAAAAAAAAAGTTAATTGTTCCAGACAGAGAATTAGAGGTATGTCCAGAAAAGAACAGAAACAGACATAAATGTGGGCCAAGTTCTTCCAGTATTGTACTGCCTTGTGTTACTAAAGGAAACGATGATGTTGTACTCAGAACTTTCTGGTTTATTTGCCCGTTACTGAAGGATCCACTTTTTCTAGTCCTCAACGTGGTAAGTATTGTGTGATGACTTTACAGAATCACTCGTATAAGAGATGCTCCAGTCCCTTAATCACCTTAGTGGCCCTCTGCTGGACTCTCTAGTAGCTCTGTATCTCTGTTGTATGGAGGAGACCAGAACTGGACATAGCACTCCCAGTGCCGAGTAGAGGGGAAGGATCGCCTCCCTTGACCCGCTAGCCACACTGCCTAATGCAGCCCAGGATACCACTAGCCTTCTTGATGCAAGGGTGCATTGCTGGCTCATATTCAACTTGGTGTCCACCAGGACGCCCCAGATGCTTTCCAGCTGTGTGACCCCCAGCATGTATTGAGGCACTTTCCACTTCTTGCTGAACTGCATGAGGTTGCTTTCAGTCCATTTCTCTGGCCTGTCAAGGTCCCACTGGACGGCAGCACAACCCTCCGGTATATCAGCCACTCCAACCAGTTCTGTCCTCTGCAGGTTGCTGGGCGTCTGCTCTGCCCCATCATCCAGATTATTAATGAAGATGAAGAACAGGACAGGACCCAGTTTTGACCTCTGGGGTACACCGCTAGTTACCTGCCTCCAGGTAGATTTTGTGCTGCTGATCAAAACCCTCTAAGCCTAGCTGTGCAGCCAGTTTTAAATACACCTCACTGTCTGCTGTTACTGTCTGTCCTAGCATTTTCTGCTAAATAAATCGTATCTCTAAGGAGAGCTTATTGTCTTGCTCCACATCTAGCCCAGGGCAATCCACAGCATATTTTGCCTCCTTTCTCTTAGCATCTGCCTGGGTGCATGGCTGAACACCAGCAGAACACTCTTGATACCCTACCTTCATCGTTTCCATCCGCCTGTGGCTCCTCTTGTACAGACCTGGAATTCTCCAGAGGAGACTGTGCATCCCGCAGTTACGAAGTGGTCAGGATTGCAAAGGACAAAAGATGCAGAAAACACATCCACAAAAGCAAGGCTACACACCATCAAGACAGTTACTTGTCACATGATATCTACAACAGCTGCTCTTCCGCCCAGAGGTTCATGTTATAAGCGCTACTTGTCTCTAAAAATGACAAAATAAACCCAAACTCTGCTTCATAATCTGTTTCCATGTCAATTATCAGTAACAGTGTAATGCTGTTGACAATATGGTAAGTATATCAGATGTGTATGGAGTGCACTGGTAAAGGATTAACTTAGATCTCAGCTTCTGTGGGCAGGTACAGAGCTGTGAAAGAGTCCATTGTGTTTCACAGTGGCTACTCTGTGTGCAGCTATTGCTCAGGATTTTTTTTTTAAATTGTGTGAGGGAAGCAAGATGACTGGTCCTTTGGCAGGTAGGAGAGCTACAAACATATCCACTGCTAGGCAAGAAGCTGCGACACCTCTGACTGTGCACAAAGTCCCTTCGCCTGTCAAAGCCAAGTTTAGTCTTGTCCTGGATTTATGCTGCCTTCAACAGCCTGAATCAATGACTCTGGATTAACAGCACAAGCACTGAGTATTCTTCATTATGAGAATGTGTTAAGATCCACGCCTTGCCCCAAGATGATTTCTGACAAAAGCTGACCATTTTCTGGAAAGTACTGAAACAAATGAAGGACTGCAAGTGTGAAAAGAGTTAATCACAGTTGCAAAAAATTAAACAATTCTTAGCTGCACCCCAGGCAGAAACAAAATAGACATGATAACAAATGAGACGTTAATTGAAAAAAAATATTAAAATTTAATTCCACCAAGCAAAATCGAGTGACATGACTGCAAAATGTTACAAACAACTCATATTTTATTGCAAACACTTTAATACTATTGTAGACAAGCTTGCAGAGCAGGATTAATTTAACCAGAAAATTGCTTACAAAGGACTTGCTCTTGCTCTCACAGTTATCAACATCATTTTACAGGCAGACTTCAAGGAAAACCAAATCTGAGCCTTTGAATTGTTACAAAAGTATGTATCTCAAAAAAACAATTAAGAACAAAAAAGAGTACCTCCACGCTATGCCGTTTAGGTGGTTTCCCATGGAGGATGTCTCTCAGGTTTGCAACAGTCTTCATTATATACACATTATATATAAGTAATTATCCCCTTGAATTAATAACAATCAATATAAAGTAAAACAATATAGCCCAAGAAACACTTAATTGTTTAGGCCTCGAAGAAAGGTAGAGTTATACAGTTAGAAATGCCATACAAGATTGTCACTCTTACTAAACTTAGGAAAATGCAGCCACCCTCAGTCATCGGTTCTTGCTGTAAATGCACAAAGGAGGCCAACATTACACTGGACTTTTTACTCTCCCTTGTTGCCTTTTTCAGAATAAAACCATGGTAACATGCTATTAAAAATGATGTAACTAACTCTTTCTTATAGAATTAGTTATTACCTATATTATGTTTTTTATTCTGAATATATTTTTGAATACTTAAGAATATTGCTTTAGCAGATATCCTGGTTAAATAATTTTAAACTACATTATTACTGGAATTTCAGACTATGTCAGCTATTTAAAGTAATTTTTCATGACATCTTTTTATTTTAGTATTTTCTGAGATCAAAATATAGAAGCAATTTCAGCTTAACAGGTGAATCAGTCCCTCTCTTTGCCGAGATAGGAGCAGTAGATTCATAAGATTAGAGAAACAAACAAAAATTGCAGTTAGAATCCCAGTCCTGGCATAGACGAGAAAAATGTTTAAAATCATTGATCATATTTGAGCATACAGACCTACACATCTGCATACAGCAAAACACGAGCCTATGACCTATCTTTTAAAAGACTTCTTTGTACCAACAGAAAGAGGGAAATTCGCCAAGTGCTTTACTACAGCTTTAAAGCTTTTAAAAGTTATGCCTAATGCCATTGGTAATAGAGCGAATCACCTTTAGGTAGAGACAAAGTAAGTAGATATAATGTATTTACAGAAAATGCATTTCTGTCACAACCATGACTACATGGTGATGGTGAATTTCAATATTATATCTCCTTAGATTTGCATATATTAAAAAAAGATGGCAAAAGTTGTTTAGTCAAATCATTGTAGTTAGACTTGTAATTTTTAATTCTACGCATATATTCTCAAAGAGACTATTTTCTGCATCCTGTAAGAAAACTAAATATTAGTCGCTGATTTACTGCTGTTTTTTCAGATTAAGTGAAAGTTTCTGGTCTTGATCACTTTATAGCCTGTCAGAGACTGACCATGCTGGCCCTGCTCCAGTAAAGAAGCAGAAGCACACGCTTAATAAAACCCCTGAATTCATTCTATCCCATCACATTTGGCAGATGGCACCTTCCACAACACATTTCTCCTTGTTCTCTGCTAGAACAGGGGAGTATACCACCCACTGAAAAACCACAGGTCTCCCACACAGATCCTGATACCAGAGGGACCACATACACATACTCACATGCTTTTCTAGATGAAACCACAGTGTACTTTGCAGTATTACACCCTTAGAAATAGAAACTTCCTTGTACCTTCCTCAAAAGAAAGCCCCTGAACTACCTTGTACCATTCTTCAGCATCTGATTCCTGCAGCAGTTTCCAATATCCTTTTTATAATTTAATAGATGCTCTTTCACTTTCATTTGAAAATACCGTGTAAAGCAGTGAGTATGGACTGACTGCTGAACTAGGTGCAGTTTGGTGCTGTAGCTCAGCAATCTATATATAGAATAACTATAAAGTGCTTTAGAATTGTTTCACATGAAAGGTGCAAATAAATGCTGTGTCCTCTTACATGATCTCCGTGGAGACACAAAGTCCTGGTGAGCCCAGACAGGAGAGTATCCTAAAATTGTTACAGCAATTTAATAATGATACTGATTTCTTACACAGGAGAATGCTTCTTTCTCCAGTACTTACTGGGGTTAGTGTCTCACGGCATCAAAGCCAGCAGGCCTGCTGCTTGCTGTTCATTAGCTGTCTTGCTGGATCCAAACACACTCATCTGGATGGCTAGAAAAGTTACAGTGCTACTCTGGGAATCTGCACAAAAACTGTCCCTTTAATGTGCAGAACTGGGGGTTGTTAGTTCATTTTTTCTGATTGCCCTTTGTCGAAAAGATGAACTGTCAGCATACTGTGCAGTATCGTTTCTCCTTTAGGTTAACAGGCTCAAAATTTCAGGCACTAAGTCTAGCACATCTCTGCAGCAGAATGCTGACAGGTCTATCAATTGTCAAAATTTTCCAGGATTTGGATTATACCGATCAAATAGCTCTAATGAATGTCTATATAATGTATGGTGCAGCACTGCAGTGCTTACAATCTCGTGTTCCCAGAAGCTATGACTACAAATGGGAAGCATCTTTATTGCTTTTAGGTGTGAGAAATTGAAACACCAATGAGTAAGCAAAGTGTATCAACATAGAGTTGAACCCCCAAATGACTCTATGGATCATATTCTGTTGTAGTACATGGAACTCCCCTAATTACAGAGTAATTATTTTTTACATTGGGGGTAAATCCTGTTCCCACCAAAATCAAGGCAAAACTCCCACTGAATTAAGTATGATCTGGATTTCACATTATTTTTGGAATCAAACTCAAGTACTTTGTCACATATAGCAGAAGTATCAAATAGCCTCACAGCATGCTTGATGACAATTCATTGTCAATCGCAATTCTGAATGTTAAAACCGCAATATTAAATGGACATTTTTCCTTCTTCAAGTTTTTTCTATTCACATTACTGTGGTCCATATGACTGCTGTTTTCCTTAACTGTGATTACTACAGACTAAAAAGGGAAAAAGAAATAACAAAGAAAACAGAACACAATAAATCCTATTACCCAGTTGACTGAATAAATGTAGATTATCACCATGTCCATATCAAACCGCCATCCACGGCTATCATCCTCAAAGTCCATGTAGTCCATCCTGTGAGCAGCATGTGGGAAATGCCTCCTTGTTACGGTATCTGAGCGCCTTTGAAAACCTGCTGAAAAACAGACTAGGAGATAGAAATCTTTACAAAAGCAACCAGACTGAGTAAAAAAAAAAAAAAAAAAAAAATAGAAGGTTAACCCTCCTTCCCCCAGTTATTTACAGGACAAATCGAAGCAGTAAATCTCAAACCTCAATGCTAGGTTTCCTCACTTTGTTGGACAAGAAGGTCTCTGTGAACTTGATTTTGAAAGCCTGAAAAAGTAACTCTGTCTTCCACGTCCAGAAAATAATACATTTGTTTGTTTGGCTTTGGCACTCTACTATAGTAAAGTAATTCTATCTGCTGAGGTTATCCAGACTGACGAACACCTCTCTTTTGCTGCCTTCTTCAACTGAATTTGATTCAGTGACCTAGAAGTGAAAGGCTCCATATACTGCAATTCATCTCTTGAGTAATTAATCTCTGGATTCCCTAAGTCTACTCACCTGAATTCTTCAGTAAACAAGACACATCCGTATGAGTACACGTGTAGTTCAACAGTGCAAACACATTTGAATTTCTGTATTTATGAAGGACAAGGAGGGAATGCAAGGAGGGAAACCACTCTGGATTTTCCTTCCGTTTTCAGGTAACTCTCAATTTTTACGACTCGATTTTGGAAAACAGGTCTTTGCTGAGCTGCCCAGACTCTTCTCCTCTGCACTGATACCATGGCTTTTGGGGTCTCAAGGTGGGTAGAAAGTGTCTCCTCCACTGGGCACCGCTGCCTACCAATGTGCCTCAGCGTGCTTCCCTCAGTTTTAATCTACTACCGTGCTCTCTGCTAGTCCAGCTTAATTAAGCCTCCTTGAAGTTCCTCAGTCTTCTGTTTTTGACTAATATGAATAATTGTGTATAACTGATGTTCACATGCCAGTAATTTTTGTTTTAGCATTCTCAGACCTTATTCAAGATAATTGAGAAATACATTCTTAAAAAGTGCCCTAGTACAGAACTTTGCTGGAATTTCAGTATTTTTCCTTTACAGTGGCACATATCGACTGTTTCTTTGTATCTTTTCTCTGAATTAATATTTTGCTCAGAACTTTTATAGCCCAACTGTTTCCGTACCTACCAAAGGAAAGTATTTTCTGTCTTTGGTATCCTTTTTGAGATAGCTCATCAGAGACCTTTTGACTCCAAATTACTTAGCTACACTAGTCCACCTGTATTCGTTTAATGACTGCTTTGTTTAGAAATTTTACTTGACTACTGAGACACAGAAATTCTTCCTTTCATCATGATATCATTGAATTTCTTTTTATCTTTTATTTTTTATTTTTTATTTGGATCAGTTTGTCATGTACAGATACTAAGTTTCTAGATCTGTATACATCAGAATCTCTCTAATGTTATTTATATTGTTTTGGAAAGTCTACATGAAATCTTCATGCTAGTCAAGAGAGTGATGATATTTTTCAATGGGTTTGAGTGACTCCAAGTGGGCTAAGATTTGCCCCACAGCTAAATATGCTATACTGACTGCAGGAAAAAAAAGTAAAAAATTCCAGAGATTTACTTTTAAAGAGTTTTAGATTATAATACCACAAAATTTTATGCAAGTGGATGAGCTTAACAACTGTTGAAAGTTGCTGAAGATGCATTTAAAGCATGATACTGACTTCCTTGTTCTTTATGTTATGCTTTAGATAATGTTAATTTAAAATTATGTTAATTTAAAAGACTACCTTTGATTACTAAAAAATAACATTAGTATTTCAGTAACAAAATTTGAAAAATATTAGTCTTCTTTAAATATCTTTCTGTCAAGACGTAATTTACTTGAAAAATGCTCATTTAAAAACCTACCTCAATTTCAAACCTGTATTTTTCTCAATTTTTTTCTAACACTTTTTAAACATTCTTGTCGAAGAGAAACCTAGATTTTTGTTGTTACATTCTACTTTTTAAATTTAATTTGCAAATGGCATAAAATTTTACCACTAATGCTATATCATTTGCTTTGCCTTTTATACATGAATTTTAGTGTATATTATCCTCTCTGGAGGGTTTTAGTCACGACTGCTGCCTGTGCTTTCTTTTTATTTATTTCTACACTTAATATAAATATAACACAAAATGCTAGGGGACCTTTTTGGATCAACAGGGATAATGAGGGAATTATGCAAACATGTAGCTACATCAGTTTTGACTTGGTAGTCCTCCCCTTCTAGAAGATTTGGCCAAATATTATCCTTGATTTGTATGTCTGTTCAAATCATCTTAAGCAAACCTGCACTGAGTTTATCACATATTAGACTTTGTAATGTAATCATTCTACAGTCAAGAACAGCAGTTTCAGTATAGGAAACTGGTTATTCTCTAATTGCTTTTCCTATAGAAACCCACAAAAAAGTGGTTGGTGATATATTAAAGGTATGTATACAATCAGGAGCTGCTTACTATACACCATGTGTAATCCCTGTGGCTTCCCTGAGTGTAAGTAAACCTATTGAAAGTTGGCAGCCAGTTATGTGGAATAAATTTCGACTCCATTGCTGAAATAGTCTCTTTTTAACTATCTGTAAATTGATTAAGCTTCAGCTGAAAATCTCAATAGTACAAGTATTATGTAAACCGAATTCTAGGACTTAACAGAAGCTAACAAAGAGTAAGAATTCTTTCTTTTCCCTGAAGTGTATTACCAAATAAACTTGCATACAGTATTGAAACCAAGGATCAGATTTAGAAGCCCTGTATGATCAGGCACAAAGGTTACTGCAGACTCTATGATCTGTACTGTAACTACTGTCTTCGATAAATTCTGAAATGAAAAATACCTTCAAATGTCTATCTCTCCAGCTAGAGTCAAAATATGCCATGTTTCTGCATCTGATTCTAGCCATCTGCAGAAAAAAAGAGAGAGCTGCAGAGTTCCTCAAAAACTCTACAGCAACATGCAGTAGGGGTTTGAATCATGAAACAGAAGAGCCGAAGGGGCTTCAAATAATGTCTGATGTATTTGCTCTTTTTTTAAAAAGAAAACCTATCTTATTTGATGAAGACAGTCTCTAAATAATTTCTACACAGGCATGTATTTTTTAAAACATATTTTTTAACTTTTTTGTGCATGACTCTGTTGCCACACTCTGAACAAGAACTTCCACTTCATATGAATATGCATGCACAGTGCCAGTGGAGTCTGGCAGACTGTTACTGGAAACCTGTTACTAGATAACAAAAACAATGTTGTGTGCAAATCACACTTTTATACCCACCAAAGCGTGCAAATCAAAAAGGATTTTCACCAGAGCATCAACAGGCACATCTGTTGTGTGTGTCCCTGACAAAGTTTTTGCAAGCTCCTCTTGAGGTACTAGCAACACTCAAAAACAAACTACAAAAAATTTAAAATATTCTCCCAATTTTATAAATTGACTGACCTCATTTTGCTATGACTAAAGAATAAAGATATGAAAAAGATAATTTTACTCTAACAATGTGCCCAAATGAATAATATGCAAGCTGTAATAACCATTTACATTACAAGTGGTCATGTAAAATTAAATTACCTAAGAACAAGTGTTCTTAGGTAATCAGATGTCCCAAGGTCACTGTGACACAGTCTCTCCTTTCTGATTATGAGCTGCAACAGACAGAGCTACTGCAAGGTTGTAAGAAAAAGGCAAGTACAAACTAACACATTCCCATATGTGCCCTTGCAACAACCAAGAGCTTAGGACTCCAGTGCTTTGGAAGCTGTGTAACACACAGAAGAATGTGTTAAAATGGCACTGATAGGATTTTCTTTCCTTATATGTGTCCATGCCTACTTTTGAACCAGATCTCATAGTGCCTCCACTTACTGCACTTTGTGTCCCTAAGAGTAGTCTTAGAGCAAATAAATTGATAACCTTTCAGGTGAAACTAAACCGTAAGATGACCTCCAAGAGCTCTGATGTGTTCCAGTAATACGTTTCAACCACTAATGGGCATTCAGCTCTTGGGATTCGAAGCAAGTTGCCCCCATTGCCTAAAATGCAAATGTGGACACCTGGCCCTCAGGGCCAATAGTTTTGCCCTATCTATTATGTCTGATACAACTGCTAATGCAAGAACACCTCTGAGAAACAGCGAACAATCTTTCCTGAAACATCCTTATGCCATTCATAAGTTTACAGACCTCATGTATGTGTCTTCTGTAATAACCTCTCCAAACAAAAAACTTTTAAATTTCCTTTGTATGGAAAATCTTCCATACTTCAGATCGTTCTTTCTGCAGCATGCTTCACCCTGCTTTATCCTCCTTTGAGATGATGTAATCTAAAATTGTATGCAAAATTGGAAATGTGGTATCACTGCAAATCTAGACAATGACATAATGTTTTCCATTTTGTTATGTTCCTAATAATTCCTGCTTACCTTTTGACTATGAGTGTGCATTGAATGTTTTCAGAAAACTAATCACAGTATTACCCAGATCTCTTTTCTTAAGTGGCAATAGCTAACTTACATCATAGCAAATATTATGTATTATGGAGATTGCATACCCTCTGCGGGCAACTGACAGACCACTTTACTGTGCTCACAGTGAAAAGTCTTTTTCTTACTTGCAGTCTGAACCTCTCATACCCATTATTGCTCATCCTCCTGCCACCACCACTGTGAACAGCTGGTCTGTTCTCTTGGTGGCCTTCTTATATAGCAAGGCTGCCTGGAGATCCTCCCCAAAGCCTACTCTTCCACAGACTGAACAAGCCAGTCCCTCAGCCTCTCCCCACAGGTCAGGTTCTCCAGGCTTCTGAGCATCCTGATGTCCCTCTGCTAAACCTGCTCCAATTTACTTTTTTTTGCAGTCGTTCCTCTATTCCTGCAGGGCGAAGGGGTGCGTGTGTCAAAAATGCGGTATTTTAGATGTGGTCTACTGAGTAGCAGGGAATGAAAACTTCCCTCATCTACTGCTGTTCATACATCGTGCTCCTGTTCATAAAATTCAGGATGCTGTTGGCCTTCTTTGCTGCCAGGGCACACTGCCAGCTCATGCACAGCTTGCTCTCCATCAGGACGCCCAGGTCCTTTCCAGAGGCCAGAGCTGCTGCCCAGGCTGTCAGTGCCCAACCTGCCTTGCTGCCAGGGGCTCTTCCTTCCCATGTGCAGGACTCGGCATTTGTTCTCATTGAATTTCACAAGGTTTCTTTCAGCACATTTCTCCAGCCTGCCTAGGTCCCTCTGAGCGGCAGCCCTGATGCCGAGTCTATCAACCCGTCCTCCAATTTGTCCTCTGCAAACCTGAGGAGAGTGCATTCTGTTGCCTCCTCGAGGTCGCTGATCAAGAGAACTGTTAGCTGTCAAGTTCATATTTACTATCATCAGTGAACTGAATAATTTAATTTCACTAATAAACTTTATCAGCTGTATAGGTATCACTTTTCCAAATCACATATGAATGTTCTGAACTACACAGACTGCTGTGGGATTCCAACAACAATCCAATGTAGTTTTCTAGATGCTCTTTTACATCATGTTTTCCATCTTCTATGTTTTCTTTTTACGTGCCCTGCTGAAAGGGACTTTATCTGCTAAAGCACCTGCCTCACTGTTTCAGCCCAGTTCATCAGCCTGTCTTGGTCTTTCTGAATAGCAGCCCCACCACTGAGTCTACCAAGCAGTCCTCCAATTTGTCATCTGCAGACCTGATGACAGCATGGAGAAATGGGACAAAATTTCCCAGCATTCTATACCTTTTTCAAGGCTGCTGTGCTTTTATACTGCTTTCAAAAATGAGGTATCATACCAAACTTCTTGCATAAACAGTCTTCTCCCATATGCACATCACATGGCATGGTATTTTGGTTATGCTAATATAGCAGATAAATTGCAAGATGTGCTAGTGAAAATGAGCTATGGGATCTTTATTTCCAACAAAGAAAAAAGCATATATTGCTAGAGAAGTTTACGAGAGGATGGCACTTACCCTGTGTGAATGCTTGCAAGCATGTCACATTGACTCCTAATCTCATGTCCCAAGCTCTAACTCAGTCTCAAGCCTTCCACCAAGCTCAAGTCCCCAAAGCATCCACTTCTTTTCCCCCAAAAAAGGCCACTCAACCCAATCACTCTCAGATCCAGAGTTCTATCTTTTCTCCTCCTCCTGCATGAAAAGCTCCTTAACCTCCAGATATTTTGGCTCCACCCACCTCTTGTCTCAGAAGTCAAAATCTCATTTTTTTCTAGAGACAGCCCTCAAATTCCAAATCTTGTGCCAGGATGGACACCAGAACCTCCAACTTTCCTATGCTAAAATTTCTACTGCCCCCTTTCAAGGCCTTTCTCACTGCAAAGTACAACTATCTTCCCAAGCCTCCCTCGCTATCCTATTCCTACCTTCCCCTCACTTTCTCTCTGCTCTCTTTGAATACTTCTTGCCCTTCTGATTTCACCCATGGGCTCTCACTGTCTGCCAGCATCTTATACCCATGTGTGACTTAACTTACATGACGGCATAAACATCTCTCCATTCCTGTTCCATCCCCAAGACCCAAGTCCTACTTTCTGATAGCAGCTGGGCTTTAGAAAACCTGGATGTAAAATGTACTCAAGCTGGACATAATCCTTATCTGACACCATTTTTATATTCACTGTGATGTCTCTCATTAACTACAGGACTTTCGCAGGGCTTTTGGTTTAAATGTTGAAATCTGTGACAGTCCCAGAGAGGTACATTGTGTATAAGCAGTTATTTGCATATGCATAAAATGTGATTTGTCGAACTCACTGTGCGTGTGATAGAGTCCTTCTGTACATGAACAAATCAGCAGCATGCAGGCAATTTAGTGGGGAATACAGAGTAACCGCTTTTCAAGATGTCAAAGAATGTTGTCTGCAAAAGGTCTAGAAAAGCAACTGATTACTGTGAAAATCTGAAAAAGCCATGTCCTGAACATTTTCATATGGGACAAAGATTTGGTTGCATGAGGGGCACTTCTTTTTATAAGAACAGAGTGGTTAGGAACCACTGTTCTCCACTGTTACAACCAGCTTTTTGGTTTGTGACTTTCATAGGGTATTTGACATGACAAAAAGAAAATCGTGCTATAGACAAAACCATGCAGAAATCCCCCAATGTTGTAATGCCACTAACTGACATACATTTCATCTGTTGAAGCAAAAAGCTTACAAAAACTGCAGTGCTACAGAATCAACCACCTGGCAAATAATGCTTCTTGCTGATCATTATCAACACACTTATTGGCACTTGCATGTAAGAATCATTACTCTCTTAAAACTTTATTAATCCTATATGGGTCTGGGAAAAGAATATACACAAATGCCAGAAATCACTTAGCAATTAAAAGAAGAAAAAAACCCCAATCCAAAATAATTCATAGAAGTTCTTGTAGTAGTTACAGTTCTTACAAATATTTATTTCATAATGCTCTAATCTGCCATATTATTTTCAAGATTATAAATATTATCTTTTTTTGTAGCCACTCTCTGACTTTTTCTACACAGATATGTAACCAAAATAAGACCAGGATTTAAGGTTATATACTGCACATCAATACATAAAAGCTGTACTTGAATTCAGCATTTCTTTGGGCCATTTATTGTTAACCATTGTAATTAACATCTCTCAGGCCTTCAGAACAGAGAGGAAGCAACTTCTCATTTGAAATTTTTTTCCTCTGTGAAATGCTGTAAATTTAATTCAATAAAAATTACAAATATTTACACTTGACAAAGAGATACAGCAGTTTTACTCTGGACAGGAAATGAAGATGAGATTTTTTTCCATTCAAATACAGCTTATTGGATTTCAGCGAGGATTATTTATAATTGAAGTTCCTACCATTAGTTTGAATTCTAAGGCATAAATATAGAGCCTCTACCATAAATTAAAAATGACATTCTGAATATTCAGTAAATAACCAAATAAAAATGTGTGAAGGCAGTTACCTCTTACTATTTTACAGACTAATACTTCAGCTTTTACTGATTCAAACACAAATCATAAAGCTAGCCAGTACAGCGTATGAAAGAATCAGGTCATTAGAAAAGAAAACAAGAGAAAACTTTATAAAGGAATGACAAAATCCATAACACCACATTAAATGCATGCACACAGATTTTACATTGAGTATTTTGCAAAACTAACATGTTTGCTAATTTACTAGATATGAAATCTATTTACCATTTTTATGAGAAAAAAATCTAGAGAACAAGTCTTACGAGGAACAGCTGAGGGAGTTGGGATTGGTTAGCGTGGAGAAGAGAAGGTTGAAGGGAGACCTTATCACTCTACAACTACCCAAAAGGAGGTTGTAGCAAGGTGCGGGTCAATCTCTTCTCCCAAGTAACAAGCGACAGGACAAGAGGAAATGGCCTCAAGTTGTTCCAGGGGAGGTTTAGATTGGATATTAGGAAAAACTTCTTTACTGAAAGGGTTATCAAGCATTGAAACAGTCTGCCCAGGGAGGTGGTGGAATCGCCATCCCTGGAGGTATTTAAAAGACTGGTAGACGTGGTGCTGAGGGACATGATTTAGGGGTGGTTTTGGCATAGGTTTATGGTTGGACTCCATGATCTTGAAGGTCTCTTCCAACCCAAGTGATTCTATGATTCTATGATTTCCTCTTGTCCTATCGCTTGTTACTTGGGATAAGAGATCAACCCCCACCTCGCTACAACCTCCTTAAAGGTTGTTATAGAGAGCGATAAGGTCTCCCCTCAGCCTCCTCTTCTCCAGGCTAAACAATCGCAGTTCCCTCAGCTGCTCCTCGTAAGCCTTGTTCTCCAGACCCCTCACCAGCTTTGTTGCCTTTCTCTGGACTCGCTCCAATACCTCAATGTCTTTCCTGTAGTGAGGGGCCCAAAACTGAACACAGTATTCGAGGTGGGGCCCCACCAGTGCTGAATACAGGGAAACAATCACTGCCCTAGTCCTGCTGGCCACACTAGTCTTGACACAAGCCGGGATGCTGTTGGCCTTCTTGTAATGAGCCCCGGGGAACACCACTTTTTAAATCTCACATTTCACAATGTAAAAGTCATTCGATTGTTGGAAACCATGAAGTAATTTTGATAGCCAGTCTGCAGGCAGTTGTTTTTTTAAAGCAACCAAGCAAATTATTTGCTTTCTTTGTCTTTCTTCTCCTAAACCATAACAGACTAATACCGAACAGGCAGGACACCATAGAACAGCCTTTTAACATGATTTATAGCAAAAACTCATCTCCTACTTTAAAACGACTTTATTTCAAAATTCAATTAAGTGTAATGAAATAAAAATAACATATAGATGAAATAGAAATAATACACAGTAATCAAAATGCATGTCCATATTTTTCTGGGTGCAAACTAGCTCGGACTAAATAAAACATTGGCTTCTTAACTGTCCTCCCCTTCACCGCACCTGTTCTGACTGCAATCCATATAGTCTAATTGACTGATACAAAGAAATGAAGCTGGATGGTCTCCCTGTGAGATCATGTCATGGATCTAAATGCAGACATTTTTTAGTTTGCATACATTCTAGACCATAAAATGTTTTCCTTTAGTTTTAAAGGTAAGTTTTCTACGTGTCTATTGATGACATACATAGCTACAGTAATTTTCATACATTTGCCTTTAAGATGGGGATTTGTAATCCCTTTTGTTCACATTTGCATGTAGATAAACTGCATTTTAGCAGTGAATTTAACTTGTGGACAAATTCTTTCCTTGCCATGACAGTGCGGAAAATGAAAGCCAGTGACTCTCAAAAAGCAACCTCAAGTATTTAACATCCCATGGCATGTGCACCAATAATCTATATGAAAAAATAATTTTAAAAAGTATCCAGAATATTCTGATTCTATGGATTTTCTTATTAATTTTTTATCCATTTTCCATTTCTCTTCCACTGGCTCTTCACTAAATGTCTTATCGTGGTCTTGAACTCTATTCATCAATAACACCCTCTTCCGTTGCTCCTACTTTTTATCAGTGAACATTTCTAAAAGTCGTATTACAAGTTTCTGTTTTCTTTATATTTGTCATCATCTCACCTGATCAAATACTACATTTCAGCTATCAGCAACCCTTACTAAATTATCATCATAAGACCCTTTACCCCTTTGTATCGTATTACTGTGATGGCATCACCTCCCTCTAGTTTCATTCTTCTCTAAAACTCTTCCCTAACCACTTACATGCCTTCAGGCTCCATTTGTTCAGACTGCTACCGTACAAAATATATAGAGGCAAAAGCTATTGATATTTATAGACAGGCTTAATATAATAGCTCAAGACGACTGAATAAGTATAAAATAGCATTAAAAAGCATCTTGTACTGATGCTTCTCTCTAGTGTGAATGCTACTTGGCATACTGCTCAATTCTCTTTCGATGCTTATTTCTTGACTTGCATGATTGCTGTCTTTTGTTAAATAATAATATTAATTTAATACTAAAGATCATCTAATAAAAACTTTGCAGAGTTTTGTTATACACTGCTGTCCAAAAGCCTCCCAGTGCTTAGGCTTTACTGTTTTAAGCCAATTTTAGTGGAACGCTGCAAGATAACAGTAATGCAAATACTTTCTTACAAATGAATTCATAAATTGGCTCTAATTATCTTAAGACAGGGTCAGTTTGACAGCAAAGGTCAGAGGAAAAACACAAGTCAGGCGTGCCAGGGCCTCACCATGTCCCTCTGTAAGCCAAGGCAGTGTATATCTACACAAAGCATTCAGTTTATTTGCAAATCCAGCTGTCTGGCAACATGCCTCCCTTAATTCCTCCACAGAAAACTGGTGAATTACCTATCTTGGAGTCATGACATTGTATTCAAGAGCAAATTCATATTCAGCTTTAGCTAATGTCAACCCCCAAAATTCCTACTTCCCATCTGAGCAAGAAAAAGAAATACTAATTCCTTTAGAGAATTAAAAATACAAAGCACAAGACTATATCTTGAGAAAGGTAGCATAGTTTTTCTGAACTGAAAGTTTTGTGATGCTGACAGTACTTAACTGGTTTTTAGGAAGCTGACCAAGGTTCTTCGGGAAGCTGTCTGAAAAGGCTGCATATATGTTCAACAGAAAAAACTAAAAATAAATTTTCATAAGGAACAGTTACTTTAAACGTTATCAAGAAATAAGCTATTTAAAATTAAAAACATACATTTATGAACTGTTCAAAAATTCTTCCTTTAATCATTCATTAAATATGTAATGGTGCTTATCTCTGACTTTTTCTGACACCATTTCAAGCATCCATCTTTATCTACTACTCAGCTAAGATACTCATCAAAAATATCCCGACTTCACTCTGCTGTTTGCTCATCTCTTGCTACTTTGAGAAGGCATGCTTAATCTGGCTCTGATCTAATAAAAATAAGATCACTTTTTCTTGCTTATTATTGTCATATGTCACTTTAAGTGCTTTAATGCTTCCTCTTTTGTCCTTCATCAAATTCGAACTTCAGCTTTTGTTTTCACTTCTAGGAATCTCCAAAACTCTGCCTTACCCCCAAAAATATTGCCTCACTTTTTATAATTATGCTATGGAAGTACCATATTCCTCCAGAAATCTTAGGAATGTTCTACACAGTAAGTGCCCTAGGATCAAACTGATCTCATGTTCATGTCCAAATTGTGCAATGGAGTGGATCCATCTGTGCCACTGGTACAAACATAGGAAACACAAATCACGGTCATGTTAGGTAGCAGAAGCAATGTATGTGTTCATCCTACTTTATTTTCATTCTCACTGATAGTGATGAAGCCACCTGATTTCTTTACAATCCATCCTCAGCCAAAAAAATTGTTGTTATTCTTATAGTAAATGGGACTTCTTTGAGGCATCAAATTAGAAGACTGAACACCAGGCAAACTTACCTTTCAAGGTAAGATGTGTTTACAGCAGCAGAGTTGAGACTCTTTAGAGGCTACTTCGGTACAAACTGCTCTCCTATGCATCCATTTCAGCACTAAGTGGATTGGGGGATTGTGCTGGGGAAGCACGTCTGACGTAACCTTTACTAAACAGAATTACCTCATAGCTAATTAGGAAAATAACCAATTTTACAGGTTATTGATCAGTGGCCACAATCTATCTTTTTGCTATTCTATTTGCACAGCTGGCAAGGACCATTTCCCACTTCCACTAAAATGCATAGAAAGATACTTGCTAATTCCTGTCAGTGATGAAGACAGAAGGTAATCTTTGCTTCCACTTGTTCACAAAGACCTGTCGTAACCTGAACTAGTCTCAGCAGAATCTTACACAAAGCATAAAAAATTAAGTCCAAGAGAAATTTTATGCTCTAAACAGATTCTGTGATGAAAGACTACCACTTCAAAAAGCTAGTAATTCAAAGTTTACCTAGGGTGGTTTAACTAGGATTATGTATTGTTCTCGGTTGTCTTTAGAGGGCAAATAATAAATATTCATGTAATCTTATTTGATAAGTACATAAAATGTATGTACATTGTACATATAGAAACGATGCCCAAGTTAAAATTGTAATGGAAGACACCACTGTCATCAAATTGTAAAACATGTCATAAGAACAGGCATATTAAGAGTAGCCTACCCTATCATTCTTTCTCTGACAAGGCCGAACAATAAGGAATTGGTGAATGGTGAGGAAAGAATGTAAGAACAGGGCAAGCACATTGTGATACTTTCCTGGTATTCTCTCTCAGCTCCCAGGGACCTGCAGTTCAATGATCTCTGCAGGCAAATGTGGTATCTTTGAGTTTAATACACTTTACTGCATTTTTCTTCCAAGAATCTGACATTATTTGAACCATGCTCTGGGGTAATGATAATTTTATTTAATGTTCTCTAGTTCTTTTATTATGAGACAGTGAGTAACATCAGCCCATTCACTTCTGCCATGCCTCTCATGATTTTAATTACCTCCATCATCTTCCCTCTTTAGTGATCTCTTGTTTTGGCTGAAGCATTCTAGTCTATTTACATATTCCTCATTAGGAAGTAATTTAAAACTGACATTCTTATTTATCTTTTCTGTACCTTTCCAGTTTACTAACTCCATTTGCAATGAAAGGAAAACAATGTAAACATTGCTGAAGATCACTCAGTACTGACAGTCTTCTTCCACTTCTTCCATTTTGCTTTCAGTTTTATTATCCTGAATATTTTAGGACTGTAAGCAAATGTTATCACCTCCATCACTAGAAACAAATACGCTGAATAGTACGAACTGTACCATATACCCATCTAGGACCAGACTGCTAATGTCCCTCCAGTGAGAAAATTGAATCATTTATTTTCAGCCTTTGTTTTGTACCTTTTGACCAGCTATTAATGGATAATAGAACTTTCCCTGTTATCCTGAACACAGCTATGTTTTTTCAAGTATCTTCAGAAAAGAACCTTCTCAAAAGACTTCTGGAATTTCTAAGTTGCAGGGTAAAAATCATGCTACCTCTAACTCCCCGACAAGTTCATTTAGGTCCCTCCAGTACAGCTGTGGGACCATGGCTGCGTAAGATGTCTGAACTGTTCCTAGTTTGTCTTACCAGCCAGTACGATCACTTGGTTCCCTAAGCAGAACTAAAGATGCCAGTCTAATATCCACTCAAGGACATGTCATATATATGGGGATATATGGGGAAAGGTTACAATATGCTTTTTTGGCATGGCCATTCTATCATAATCCTTGGTCTTGCATAACTATAGCTATCAACATTCCTGCTACACCAGGCTTATCACAGTTAAATGAAAACAAGCAGTCCTGATAACACATACAGATTAGCTAGAATTTGATTCCCTTCAATGCACTGATGAACCAATAGAGACGACTAAGAAGCCGTAATTCCTGAGAGGTGTATCACTCTCTTACACAGGCCTCCTACACAGGACTGTGGCTCTGAAGAAGTCTGTAAAGAACAGCCTCTGCAAAACAGCTTAAAAGACAAACAAGGCTATTGATACTTACACAATGCTTTGTACTAATGCTGTGGGCAAAACAGCAGGGACAGAAAGCAGCAGTGCTAACAGGGCTGAAGCTTAAGACATCTCTGTGCCACAGACCTTTGTGCCTTAAAGTTTCCCTTCCATTCTACTTCTCTTTCAGATCCACTTCTGCTTGGCAAGGTGCAGAAGTGAAGGTCTGAAGGCTAATTGGAGCACAGCTGCTCCCTAGGACCCAAGTAGGGCCTTGGAATCAAGAAATCAGTCTTGTGTCTCTTACCAGTGACCTGCTGGAGATGAAAGGACTTGTGGTCAAGGCAAATGGGTGCAAGTGCTAGGGTCCAAGTGCTGACAAATAAGCAAAATGACAAAAGTTGCCATGATTGCAGCTGACCTAAGACACACTCAACCAGCAGTGCTTCGATTCTGTGTTTTCTGGCTTCATGTACTATAGGCATAACAGATATTCAAAGACAACACTTCCCAGTAATGTGTGTCTCCTTGAGGCAGAAAATGCACTGTGAATCCTTCACAGTGAAGCCTGTAGACTGTAAAAACGTCTTGTGAGAAACGCATGTGTGCAAATTAGCTCTTTGTGGTTCCATAAGCTATACTGAAGAATCTGATGGATCCTGGCTAAAAAAGGAAAGCCTCCTAGTGAAGACGCATTGCATGGTCCCACAACTGCAGTCGTTAGCAGTCTGACAAAGGAACAAACAACTTAAAACAAAGAAATGAGGAAGTAAGGAAATTAACTGAAAGAAACTATGCAATAAGGAAGGATGGAACAGTAGGACTTGGGAAAAATAACTCACTATAAGGATTATTCTGAGAGATGACTTATACTCTAGCATTACTCTTTATAGCTAAAATCAATGCTGCACCTTCTATTCTCAGTAACACTGATCTTGTTTCTCTTCTCTGTAGATCACAGCATCAGAAACTTAGAAACCAGTATCAGGTTTTTTTCTTTTTTATAAACAGAGAAGTTTGAACTTAAAACCTGGCTGAGGTAATTTTATAGCTGTAAATTTTCACAGCTGTTAACATCCTTCCTTTATTGCCTGTCTAAATGAAATCACGATAACAAGAATCTTGAATCAAGAAAGTAGATTTTAAAGTGTTGTACACCAATTTTAGAGACACAGAGATATAAAAGTATACCAACAGGTATTATTAAAAGCTTTCACAACATTTATTTTTTAAAAAAATATCTAGGAAATTGCACACCCTCTTCTCTAGAGAACGATTACATAAAAGGACATGGCAGATGTGACCTACTGAGGTGGCGGAATTCCACTCATATTAGCAGGCATTGAAAACACTGTATCTTGCAATCCTTGACTGATGCAGAAGTCAATAGCTTTTCATTAAGTCACCAAACAGATGAGATCAGTAAAGAACTAGCACAGATTTCATTGTATGCAACATCGGGGCAATATTTTCTAGATTAAATAATTTTTAAAAAAACAGATAAAAAGAATTACTCCATTTCTAAAAAGGGTTTTCCACTTTCAAGTTAATCATCGTACTTTAAATAAAAACACTAGCACGAAAACAGTTGGAGGAAGTTTCCTATTAGTCTAGGAATAATTATATCTTGAAATAGTCACCAAGGGCTGTAACTCAGAGGTTTCATAATCCTCCTCTCTCATTCTGAACACCGAGCTATGTACTTATCTTCAGGCATATCTACAATCTATATAAGCATCTAGACAGCACCCTTTTACAATGCTACTATCACTATCTTGACTACTCTGTCCTGTATCCCTGATTCTTCAACGTATTTTTACCTCAGACTTATGCACAAGCTTTTGAAATAACCCTTTCAGACACTAACTGTGTCAGTATGGTTACTGGAGGTATTTAAAAGACGGGCAGACATGGTGCTTAGGGCCAATGGCTTAGGGGCGGTTTTGTCAGTGTTAGGTTGATGGTTGGACTTGATGATCTTAAAGGTCTCCTCCAATCTAAGTGATTCTGTGATTCTGGGACTACACCAAAGTCACTGTCAAATAAAGTACTGTATTTTCAATTTAAATGTTCTTTATCACTTCTTTTAGTCCACATTCTGGTATCAAATTGCTTTTGGAGACTTACTCTTAGTTTGTGAATTTTCTGTGACTGTACATTGTTTATAGAATTCAACTCCAATTTAATGGCATGAAAAGGCTACACTTACAATGTTATTAAACTACAAATACACGATAACAGCATCTAGTCAATATGACTTCATTCATAAAACAATGATTCTAATTTTTTTGTTTTGAGAGAGGTCTTTATTGACCACACTCAGAACTAGTAACTTTTTTCCCAGACTAATATTCTTTATTCCATTATGGAGACACAATTTTTTTCAAACGGGAAACTATACACAATTAACCTGATAACATGCACAAAATTAAAGATTTGAGAATAAATAAAAAGGCACACACACAAATTGTCCTTTTGCAATTTGCAGTTTATCTTTGGATTCAGAGCACTGTGAATGAGTCACTCAGGAGAATCTAGCCCCGCTGTACTTTAATAATCACCCACCTCTTATTTCCTATGGCACGTATAGCTAGAGACTTATTTGCAAATATTATACTCAAGATTGAGTGAAGTTTAGAGAAAAATTAAAAAACTTACCTTCAAAAACTTTGAAGGCTTTCTTGCAGCTTGGTAGGGGCCATTTTGCAGAATTTGATTTTTGAAAACTTTCTTTTAACTTCAGATATTCCGTAGGGAAAAAAGATTTGGTAGAGTTGTTCAGTTCTACAATAATTAATTGGAAAGAATGTATACAACAAGGCTGTAAATACAGTAATAATTTGCAAACATTTACACTACAAAATAAAAATGCCTTATCTACTATGTAATCCTTTTTCTGATTATAACATCTCTGAAATTGTTTTAAAATCACACAAACCCAAGCATTTCCAGATATAGCAAGAGCAAGTCTTAAACATGCTGTTTTGATTCTGTTTCTTTGGAAAAAAGCATTTAGGAAAGATGATGTCAAATTCCAGCAAAATGAAGTACATTAAAAATCAGGCTATATAACTTACAAAACTACGATGACCTCTATGAATGAAAACGGCATCTATCAAACTGACTGTGCTATTACTTCTCGGTTCATATTGTTTTTTGTTTAACACCATCCCACAATAACAGTAATGCAAGGAGAGGGGAAGAGTCTGAAAATTTCTTTGGAGATTTTTAAAATCTTATGGATTAACAGGAATTAAGAACACATTTGTAGAATGATTAACAGCACATTGCAAAAGTTGACATAATTTATTAATCTCAAGAAATCATCAGCTTCTTGGGATGTAATGTGGGGAAGTATCTATATGGACTGCAACTCAAAACTATCAAAACTAAACTATCCATAGCAATACATGCATGGAAAACAACTTAAAAATAACTGTATTTTCCTACCACAGAAAAGAAGTGATCTGCTCATAACAGACAGAGTTGCCAAGCTAGTAGTTAACAGAAAACATCACACCACCCCCCCCCCCCCCCATTTTGGCCTATCAAACCCCCACGGCTCCAGATAAATATTAATAATAGCAGCTGCTAACATAATTCCTTCTGTACCTTAACAGTAAGAAAAGACTATTCACAGATCTTTGAAAAGGCTTACATATTATTACTTTACATCGTTCATTGCAATTGTATATACTTTTTCAACAATCAGTATTTTATGAAAGGATCAAGTCTTTTTCTCTAGCAAATTAGGGAAAGCTAAGCTTTTTGCAAGCAGACTTCAGAAAGAAGAAAAAATTCCTAATGCCCTTTGGTTGCAGTAGCTTTTTCTATGTAAAAGGAAGGCATTAACAGATTTGAAGAAAAAAAAATACGCTGGTCTTATTCTAAAAATTATCCTGTATTTCACTGTGTCAGAGCGCAGGTGGAATGAGGCTACACAACACGTGCAGAGTACAGAAATCTCCAAATCCTTCTATCTCATTATGTGAGAACAGTGCTACTGCACCCATAAACCTCTGTCAGTGAAGGGAAAGAGGCCATTTTCTCTCCTAAATGTAAAAGGATCAAGCTGCATATTTTTCACTAGTGGTTTTTAATTGTTATATAAGAGCTTTATATGCTACTTGAACATATTTGGATTAAGTACTATTCGGATTCAGAGAAATAGCCTCTGATGAGACTCTTCTTGCCTCTCACGGCATCAGCAGAGAATATTTTAATTTCCTTCTACAGGCCATAAAAATTGCCTTAGTCCTTTCAGCTTTATTGTCCAAATTTAAGCACTGAAAGTGAGGCATCTAATTCCTGTTACTCGGAAAAGGCAGTGGTGACAACCCTTACTGGCTTTTAGAAGGTTGCTTGGTTAGGCTTTTAATGAAAGATCCTTTCAGGCTGGCCAAGCCACCTGTGTTTCTCTATGTATGTAACCCTTTCCCTGCCACGTGCCTGGACCTGCTGTGCACAACCCCTACACTGACTCTGAGTTTCTCCAAAGTGGTGGATTTTATTGGGCATGCGTGCCAGACTTAGCCCTTCTTGGAAACAACATACATGAGAATGTCTATGAATGGAAGTATAGAAGCCAACGCCTGGTGCTCTCTTTCCTCTGACAGGAGAGGCATTTAAAATCAGAGTCACTTGGAATGGGTTGCTGCAATCAGATCAAAAGCTGGTGTCTTAGGTGTATCCTGGGCATCCTATCATCTGACCAGATGTGAGTTTATCCTGTTGGGAGACGAGCTTTTAAGAAAGGCTTTAAGAAAGATGGGAAGGCATGGCGGACACCATCACAGCAACCTATCTGGACTGGAACTCACTCTCAAGAGAACCAGTGGAAAAGCTCACCCGATGGAGGAAACAGGCCACAGAAAGTACCCTCGTGGGTCACATCCAGCTTTGTAGCTCTTAAGTACTCTTTTTCTTCATAATTGGTGGATAATTGACCTGTTAGCCTTCATCTTTTTTTGACATGTTACGTGCATCCTTCTGTTGCAGTTATGTTCAGTTATGCACTCAGAAATTACAACTGAATTACAAGCTGAACTTGGCAAGGGATGCAAAGAATACTAAGAAGGGCTTCTACAGGTATGTTATCCAGAAAAGGAAGGTCAAAGAAAGTGTACTCCCCCTGATGAGCAAGACTGTCAAACTGGTAACAACAGAGAAGGAGAAGGCTGAGGTTCTCAACAACTTTTTTGCCTCAGCCTTCAGGGGCAGCTTCTCTTCCCACACCTCTCGAGTGGAGGGACCACAAGGCTGGGACTGGGGGAGTAAAGACCATCCCACTGTAAGAGAAGATCAGGTTTGAGACCACCTGAGGAACCTGAACATACAGAAGTCTGTTGGACATGACGAGATCCATCCCAGAGTCCTGAGGGAGCCAAGCTACTCTCCATGATATTTCAAAAGTCATGGCAGTCAGGGTAAGTCCCCAGTGGCTGGAAAAAGGGAAACACTGCACCCATATTTAAGAAGGGTAGAAAGGAGGACCCTGGGAAGTACAGACCTGTCAGCCTCACATCTATGCCTGGGAACACCATGGAAGAGATCCTCCTAGAAGCTATGCTAAGGCACATGGAGGACAGGGAGGTGATTCAAGACAGCAGCATGGCTTTACCAAGTCCTGCCTGACCAGCCTACTGGCTTTCTATGGTGGAATGACTACTCCAGCGGACAAGGGAAGAGCTATAGATGTCATCTACCTGGACTCCTGTACGGTTTTTGACATGGTCCCCGCAACACCATTCTCACTAAATTGAAGAGACATGGATTTGATAGGTGCACTGTTTGGTGGATGAGAAATTGGTTGAATGGTCCCATCCAGAGGGTAGGGGTCAATGGCTCAGTATCTAGATGGATACTGGTGACTAGTGGCGTCTCGTAGGGGTTAGTACTGTTCAGTACCTTCATCCATAACACAGTGGGATCAAGTCCACCCTCAGCAAGTTTGCGGATAACACCAAGCTGAGTAGTGGAATTGACACACCTGGGGGATGGTATGCCATCCAGAGGGACCTGGACAGGCTTGAGAAGTGGGTCTATGTGAACCTCATGAGGTTCAACAAGGCCACATGCAGGGTCTTGCATCTGGGTTGGGGCAACCTCCGGTGTCAATACAGGCTGGGGGATGAAGGGATTGAGAGCAGTCTTGCCAAGAAGGACTTGGTGGGTGAAAAGCTGGACATGAGCCAACAATGTGCACTTGTAGCCTGCAAGGCCAACTGTATCAGGTTGCATCAAAAGCAGCGTGGCCAGCAGGTCAATGGGGGAGATTCTGCCCCTCTACTTCGCTCTGGTGAGACTGGAGCTGGAGTACTCCATCCAGCTCTAGCGCCCCCAGCATAAGAAAGACATGGACCTTTTTAGGCAGGTCCAGTGGAAGCTCACAAAAATGATTAGAGAGTTGGAACACCTCTCCTGAGAGGAAAGGCTGAGAAAGCTGGGGTTGTTCAGCCTGCAGAGGAGAAGGCTCTGGACAGACCTTATTTTGGCCTTTCAGTCCTTAAAGGGGTCTTGTAAGAAAGATGGTGACAAACTTTTTAGCAGTGTCTCTAGCGATAGGACAAGAGGTAAGGGTTTTAAACTAAAAGAGGGTAGATTCAGACTAGATATTAAAAAGAAATTTTTTACAAGAGGGTGGTGAAACCCTGGAACAGGTTCCCCAGAGAGGTGGTAGATGCCCCTTCCCTGGAAACATTCAAGGTCAGGTTGGAGGGAGCTCTGAGCAACCTGATCTAGTTGAAGATGTCTCTGCTCGTTGCAGGGGAGGTTGGACTAGATGACCTTTACAGGTCCCTTCCAACTGAAACTATTCTATGATTCTATGAAAGTATTTTTCTTAATATATGTATAATATAACAAAGTAAATTCAGTGTATCTATTTTCAAATATATTGCTAAGTCAAGCCTATATTGCTATATACTGTACAGCAATATACAAATAGCTGCTGTAAGGTCATATGGATTTCTCTCATCTGAAGCTGTTGGTACTAAACACACCTTGTATACTGTTATGGCTCTCTATTTACAGTGGACTCTCTATTTACATATTCATAACACTGTATTTACACTTTAGCCACACATATAATTTTCCTCAACACTACATAATTTTTTAATATTTTCATTGAATGGATTAGGTTGGAATGGGTGGCTTGGAATCAACTAGTCCCACCCACCCTGCTCAAGCAGGGTCAGCGACAGCAGGTGGCCCAGTAGCGTGTCTGGCTGGCTTTTGAGTATCTCCACACATGGAGACTCCACAGCTTCTCTGGAAAACCTGTTTGACCACCGTCACAGGAAAATTGTTTTTTCTTGTGTTCAGATGGAATTTCATGTGTTTCAATTTGTGCTCACTGCCTCTTGTCTTGTCAGTGGGCACCAGAGAAAACTTCAGCTCACTCTTCTTCATTCCCTCCCATCAGGTATGTACACATTGCAAGTACTCAAGACTACAAATAATCCTGGTAATATTTCACTTAAATGACAGTACTTTAAATGCGTTGAAAAGTTTTGCAAATACATTTTAGTGAGCATCCCTCTTTGTGCTCTCCCAGTAGTGTTTTACTGCAGCAAATGGGTTATATAGCTTTTTAAAAATTTAAATAGCCCTAAACCAACTAAAAGTAATTCTCTGTTGGTGAAACACACTTCATCTGTACATCAAATCCAAAGGAACATCAAACATTAAGCAAATTAAATGAGAACAGCTTGAAACCTCTATACACCCGCCAGGCAGGGTGCTGAGAGTTGTCAGGCTGCAGCCTTCCATCCATTTTCTCAGCAGCAGAGCTGACGTAGTCAGTCCCTGCCCCTGGCCACCAGCAGGTCCCCACTGAACCAACCTGGGGCAATTAGTTTGTCTGAAAAATGCCTCCTTTCCACCCAAATGAGTTCTTATTTAGCCCAGTCCGTTCCTCAAACTGGGCTGCTATCAAATTGTACAAAGTTGTGCCTGTGCAAAGAAAGAGTCTGCGTACAACCAGAAATAGAAGCTGGGTAGCTCTGCTGATCAATGTGAAATCATACTTTAATCTGCATCCCCAACCTGTCACTGTCCCAGCACTCTCCCGGTCTAAAGAGGATCGCTGCAAGATCTCTGCAGCATGCAAAAATAAACAAATTCTCTGGTGTGGTTGAGTCATTTCCATTACTTTGTGACCTGTCTATGCACAGTTTTACGTGCTGTAAAGGGCCTAAATCCAGATATCATAGTGCAATTTTATCCATGGTGCTTGAATTTACCTTTTAAGCTACAAACATAAAAGGTCAACTCATGCTGTTCCAGGTATCCCATGTACAGCACTACTTACCCTCTTCTATCTCTGTACCCATTCTGACATCAAACACCCCTTACCTACCATGTTTTCTTACTGCTAAAAGTCAGAAACACTAGAGATGAGGGTGGAAGAAGGCACGAAGGGAGAATTTAAAAACTAGATTAGTTAGGAGGATTCTGTAGTTTTGCCAGCCTTTAGTTTCACTTGAAGCTAAATTAAAGTCATAAAACCTAAAAAAGAGCATTTTCGTTTTGTGTCATTAAGCTAGCAATTTCAAAAATGCTTTTCTGGTAGGATACTTTGAGAAAATACTTGGGTTTGTGATTATTTAGCAAGAGGAAACTGAAGAAATGCAAAATATCAGACCGTCACTTCAAAAATAAAGAAGTTTTAAAATACGCATCCAGAATAGTTTCTTGACACTGAAGAAAGCCTGTGTGTAATATCCTAGGAAGAGTTAAATGCAAAAAAAACCTCAGAGTGGATTAACCAAATTTTGCTCAGCATGCATTTTGAATGTGGCCCATTGCATATTACTATTTCTTTCTTTCTTCTTTATGACTATTATTTGGTTAGCAGGTTTTTATTATACTTTTAACTACATGTTTATTCATCCCAGAAATACAGGAAGAAAGCTACAAATATTTTTCTGTATTGTAAAAACTTTGATTTTTATACCTGTTTGGAAAAAGACTCTGGCAATTGTAGTGCGACACAGCGGACATGGAGTGCTGGCTGGATTGTCTTTGGCAAGCATCCTTAAGCAAGGTTCACAAAAGATGTGCTGGCATGGATAGCACATGTAAGGGTTGAAATAAACATCCAGGCACACTGCACAGAGATAGCTTTCTTTATCCCCTCTGAGTTCATGCTCATCGTCTGTATGCAGGTTCTCATTTGCAGTCTGAAAGAAGAAAAAGAAAACATCTTTTCAAATCTCAGCTTATAAGTATTTTGCATAAAACAATTGACAGAAAAGTGACTTTAAATAACGCTTAAGAAGTTGGTACACACTGGCGATATTCTTCATTTTTAATACAGGTTACTTTTAACAGGATGATGAAACCGTGATATGACAGGAATGTCACAACAAGCACAACAGCAAGGAAAAGGAGAACAAAAATTATATGAAACAGTAAAAGAAGGAAGTAACAAAAGCAAAAAAGTTGAGTAAAACCATACTATGATCCGATTTCTTCTTTTAAAACAAATTTTAGCAATTTATTTGCAACTTTATTACCAAAATACTGTGTTATTTTGCCAACAAAGGCAATATAGTCAGTCCTCTTCTACCTGGGAAACCGAACACTGCAAATAATGAATAAGCCCCAACAGTGTGGGTACTGTGGAATGCATTTAAAAATGCAGAGGAGAAGTATTTACCCAGAAGTTATCAGTTCTGGACAAGCACTCGTCCTGCCAGTCCAGCTCAGCCTTTGCATGGCACTTTTCAGAATACCAGGAGCCAAGGGGGCTTATAAATTCTGGCCCGCTGTGACACAAATGCATGGAGACAGTCTGGGTTTAGCAGCGTGCCCAAATGTAAGCTCCTGTGCAACCCTACGCATCAGTAACTGTGTGGCTCTTGTAGCACTCACCTCAGCACTGACTATTCCGGCTTAATTTTCTCCGTGCCAGAGATGGGCCCAGAAAACTTCAGTGCATACTGAAATTTACTGCAGAGGCAATGAGGCTGTACTGATAAGGAGCCGGTGCAGGTATGGCTGGGACTAGCTTCTAGCTTCTCTAGCATCTACAGAACCCAGTCCCAGACAGTAACATCTGGGACTATCACTTCTTACTCCATGCTGTAGGGAAGAGGGTTGGACCAACACTGTATTGCAACTAACCACTAATGCTGTTTAACCCAGGCTGTCTCTGTCCTTGCAGACAACCTGCACTGGAACAGAATGGCAAAAGGTAATTGAAAGTTGATTACAGCTATACAGATTTTAGAACGAAGGAAGTCTTATAATACTGTTTCTTTGATAAAAAGCAGGCAACAATTTGGCACAGAAAGTGAGGAAAGAAGTCTGAGCTTAATACATGACAAAGATGACTTCAGCAGAAATTAGAAAACACTAATACATTTTGACAATAACAACCCCCTCCAACCCAGCCACTTAGGAGTGTTAAGTTAATGGTTGGACTTGATGATCTCAAAGGTCTTTTTCAATCTAAACGATTCTGTGATTCTATGTAAGGACAAGTCACAATTAAAAGCTAACACAAAACTAAAAGATGGTGGGGGCGGGCGAAGAGCAAGCTTTTGCTGGCTGGTTTTGATGAGCGCTGATTGGAAAGAAGATGCACAATGTCTATAGAGCAGCTGCCTGTCTCACTGGCTGCAAGTTAAACATCTTGCACCAGCCAATTAAGTAAATGAGGGAGCTAGAGGCAAAGTGACTGGGGACTCAAGGGTAATGGCTGGTTCTGAGGTAGGTTTGTAATCACGGTAAGAAGCACGGACAGGACAATCTCAGAACCAATTGCAATTAAAGACAAGATCAAAATTATTCTAATGTGCAAATCAGACTCTAGCTAACAGTAATTTGCTTAGTGGATCAGAGGAAGAGCTGTTTTTCCTACAGCTTTATGCCTCTTCTCAAAAGACCTTTCTAGGCACGTGGCATCATTTAGTACCACAAAGCTGACATCAGAGCAACTTCCTTATACAAGAAGCTAATGCACAATAATTTAAACCAGCATTATTTTTCATTTGCAATTAAGCAGCGTCCATATGTTTCAACTAGAACCACAGCTTTGGTGTTTGAGAGCTTTACAAGCATAAATCAGAATCTTGTTCTTGCAGAATTATAGAAGAGACAAAAACATCAGTGACAGTGATGGGAGTAAAAGATTGCCAAATACTAATCGGAAAACATTGAAAGCAAAACTCTTAACTCCTAACAAATGGAAGGATGGTAAGTGCATCCGAAAGTTTCCATCTTCCCAAGTCACTTGGGAACTGCAAATACTGACCATATCACCTGATGGAAACCCCAGATATTTCACTCATTGAACAGCAGAAGGATGCTAACAAAAAAAAAAGGAAAGGAACAGAGGATTAACTTCTGCTTGAAAAGCCTATAAAGGATGTTAACTAACGAAGAGTCTAACATAGTTTGGCTGGACTACCGTGATTCAGTCTCGCAGTCACGTGCACCAATGAGTAACATGATATTTAATGTAAGATTTACCTGTAATCATGTGGAAGACTTCGAACTAGCGGATGTACACACTGGCAAGAAAATATGCTCTATGTAGGCTACCAGTAAAAGGAGCTTCAGAGTAAGATCTGGGAGTATGATCAGAACAGTGATAAAACTAAATAAAGCACACACAACACTTGTCCCAAGATGCCGAACTATGAAAAAAAAACCCGGCAGCCCCCATTTTAAATGGACCAATTTAGAATGCTTTGTAAGCTCAAAAATGTCCACGGTTAAAGGGAATGATGACCAAGAAAAACACCAGTTCTATATTTCACATGATTATCTTGCAAAGATAACTGCCTGAAATAAAACTTGGAAAAAATACATAAATCTGTATCTCATAGAAATAATAACCCAGCAAAGATTAATGATCAAAGGTAGAATTTTTTAGAAGGTATTGAAGTTAACTAAACATTAGGGAAAGTTTTACACGTTTTTCAGTTTTTAAACAGAAGAATGAAAGCCCAAAGATACCTGCGTATACTTTGCCAATACAAACAAGTTAATTAGTAGTTGACTTACTACTAGTGCATAATAATTATGCCAATAAATTGCCCTGAAATGACAGCAGCAGAAGAATCCAAATGCCTCATAGGAATACATTCTTCTACTAACCAAGACTTAAAACAGAAGAATGTCATGGACTATCTTTCCCCATCGAAATGAAATCAGCGTGAAAGCAGAGTCAGGGATAAACCATTCAGCATGGACATGCCATTTTCAGAGGAGTGCTTTGAAGTGCTGTGGCACTAAGAATGAGAAATAATCTGTGTAGTTTGAGATGGGATGTGCTAAGCAGCAGAGTGCTGACCAGTATGGAGGACTAGAGAAACACCTAGCAGTGTGAGATGCTGTCCTGAGTAGTAAATGAGCACTGTGAAATGGCTGAGCATTAAACAGCACAAGGCAGCAGAGAAAATTGTGTAAGAGCGATGGAGAGCCATGTGGAACAGACAGTGAGGAAACAAGACAGATGCATTATTAGTGTGTGGCCCACCAAATACATCCAAGAGTTCTCTTAAAATGAGAAATGTTATTCATGCTTGCCATATAACTGTGGAGATCCCATTTCAGACTGCACTTGTAACATAATAGTGAATACATGCTCCACTAGACAATAATAATCTTTTTCAGTAGTTACTTACTAAAAGATACTGACATATGTGGTGATCAGAATACATACTCATTACACGTTACATAGACTGGTTAAGAAGGTAAAAAATTTATTTCTGACCTTGTATGTTTAATGTAAAGGTGGATAAAAATAAGTCCCTCTGCAGAGGTAACACCTTCACTGTTCTCTTATATGAACAGTACTTCAAACAGTACCTCAAAAAGGGGAACAGAGGTGTGAAAGGCTCAAGAAGCCACATTTTCACCCTTACAAACCTGGAGGAAGACCTGATTTGCTGCATATTCGCATACCTCACGTTCTGAAAGAGTGCAGTATGCGTATTCTCCTTTGGTCTCTCAGAAGCTGCCTCTTGGTCATCTGTTCCACACTATTCATAAGATGTACATAAATAAATCTACAATGATTTGCAGCTCTAAAATAGACTTCAAGCCTTCAGTCATACTGTATAATCAGAATGATACACCTCAGGTCTGAAAAAGTTTGAAGGAATGAATATAGATCCTGTTTTGTACAGAAACGGATCAAAAATAAATAAATACTTCTTGGTTACTGCTGGAAAAAAATAATCAGTGGGTCTAGTCTGATTTCCAAACAGAAATGTAGCTTATGGGAATGCCATGTCTGTCGATCTGTCAGTGGTCCCACAACAGCTTTTGAACCCACTAGTCAATTGTAACCAAAACTGACACAGGAGTTGTGACCTCAGGTATATTTGCTTCCTGAAAATTTCACAAAAATTGACAGCTAGACTGAGTAGAGACTGAAAAGAGTGCCATCACTAAGGAAGTCTGCAGATGCTTTGTTGCTTTGAACAGAATTTATCTAGCCTAATTTCTGCAGACTAAACTGGTGACTTTTAATGGAGTTTCAAAAGCAAACTCAGAAAACAAATTGAAGTCCAATTTTAAAATGTAGCAGAAAACCTACCAAAAATCTAACTAGCAGAAGTTCTTCCAAATCAGGACATCAGGTCTACCAGGATTTTATGCATTTGATCACTCTGTTTTGGTTGACGGGTATGATAAATGCAAAAGGGCATCTCTTCAGGTATTCAGCAAACCTAAGCTTGAAACATATAAATCTTAACAGGGCAGAAGTGCCAATGCCCATGGGTTAAATATCTATACAAATCAATAATTCAGTCTGAACTCCCTGCACTCTAAATTTCTCCCTGTACAGTATTTCAGAAAAACCCAAAAGCAAGCCAAAAACTTCAAAGCACAGCAAAGCAGCCTAAGCAGCTCTCTGGAGCTACCTACTGCCACATCCTCCATTCAGACCCTCTCTGCTACATTTGGGTTGGACAAAACACTCAAGGGGAAACAACTGAAGGACATTGTCTTCATTCTTCTTCTAGAGAACTTTTGTTTAAAGCTAACTGTGGTTTTGGTTTAATTTGTTTATTTTTTTAATTCTGTATCACTTAGAAGTAGCCTTAGGCAGTGGAGTTGTTGATCTTGTGTGATTAAGTGCTTTGCAGCCCCACGCTTCTAAGGCAATTACTGATAGGTCACCTATACTTTTTATCTATGGCGTTCTAACAAGTCAACAATAAAAGAATAGAATAAACAATGAAAGTGAAAATCAGAATATTCTCAACAGATGTTTGCACTCTAACCTCTAGTTAGCCTCTTCCATATTCCAGAAAAAATAGATTACCTATCATCCTGCTTCTCTGAGAGGATATGCTTCTTAACATACTCATTCCCTTTCCCTCTTTATTTGAGTTATCAAAGGCCGTTCTTAGCTCATGGTTATTCATGAAGGCTACCGCTTTTCAGACCTGAAAAGACTTTTTGACCAGCCAAATTTTGATTTTTCCACACTCTAGCCATTTGCTTAATCAAATAGGCTTTATTTGTTTAATCAAATACATGTACACATACTAACATCTCTCTATGAATCTCTAATGGTTTCTATCTTAAGGCAATGATGGCTGCTTTAGGTAATGATGGCATTGCTACAATCTGTTCTTAATCCTGAATGATCTCATCGTGAAAAACACAGGTAAGTTAAATTTCTTATTTAGTTAAAATTTACTGAATTACTGTCACCTCAAGGGAGGCGATTCTGCCCTCTACTCGTCTCTCATGACCCCATCTGGAGTACTGTGTCCAGCCCTGGAGCCCCCAACATAAGAAGGACATGGACCTGTTGAAGCAAGCCCAGAGGAGGGCCATGAAGATGATCAGAAGGTTAGAGCTCCTCTGCTATGAGGACAGGCTGAGAGAGCTGTGGTTGTTCAGCCTGGAGAAGAGAACGCTCTGGGGAGACCTTCTAGCAGCCTTCCAGTATCTGAAAGGGGTCTACAAGAAAGCTGGAGAGGGACTTTTTACAAGGGCATGTAGTGACAGGACAAGAGGTAATGGCTTCAAACTAGAAGAGAGTAGATTTAGAATAGATCTCAGGAAGAAATTTTTCACCAGTAGGGTGGTGAGGCACTGGAACAGGTTGCCCAGAGAAGTTGTGGAGCCACCATCCCTGGAAGTGTTCAAGGCCAGGGTGGATGAGGCTTTGAGCAATCTGGTCTAGTAGGGGGTGTCCTTGCCCATGGCAGGGGGGTTGAAACTAGATGATCTTTAAGGTCCCTTCCAAGCTAAACCATTCTATGACTCTATGATTCTTTGGCTATGCATAGGCCATAGCTGAGAAAATCAAGTATTAGGTTTTTAAAGTTTACGGCATGCAAACATTATACATGCTACAAACAGAGCTAGGTTACTAGCTCTATTAGTTTATCATAGCCCTGCCTAAGACAATTATCCAGTCTATTATTTATTATCTGAGCAGTTCATGAGTACAACTCATCACAATATTTTTGGGTAGCTGAATTTATTTTCTCTGATATGCATTAAAATTTCTTGTACTTGCCTACTGTGACTTTGTACTATTGCCAACCTACTCAGCTATGATAAACTCATGAGGTTCTGCACAGTGCCGTTTAGACTTGACTAGGTGACTGCCTTTGCAGAAATCACTGCTGAGTCATTAGAACGTCCAAGTCCATTAGCCATAAATCAAAATGCATGTGGAAAAATTTGATGGGGCACAGAAAAGACACTAGAGATTAAAACAGTGAGCTATTGGCCTGAAAATGAGATGCTCATAGAGAGCAAACGATGCTTGTTAGCTATGAATCCTAACCTGTGAGCTGACACTAGTATTGTTTTCTGTTGTTGAGGTGCAGTAAGACACAGTTCGGAGGAAGGATCAAAAGTGCTGACAATCTGTGTATATTCAACAAACCTTTGAGCATTGCTCTGAGTTCACTACTCTTCTGAAGAGTTAAAAGATGTTGTGTTGTGCACCCTGAAATATAAATAAGGCTTCTTATATGCTGGCCTGGAAAAGTTAGCTTGAAGATATTGTTGAAGCATAAAGAAGGAGATAGGAAAGGAGACAACTTCTTTGGTACCAGATGGAAATACTTGGGATAACCGGGAATGGGAGCTGAGCAATGGATATGCATGGACACAGGGCCTTGCTTCCATGCTTACAAACAGCTGTTTGGAGCAGCTGTACTGATAACTATTCCTTATCACTAGTAAGCAAGAAGTCAAGTGTCCAGAGCCAAGGAATTATGCATTGCATTCAACTCATGTGATGTTGCCTCTTTGACAAGAGGCATCTTCAGCCTTGACAATTCTCTTGACAATTCACATCATCAGCATAGCAGAGGCCTCACCAATGGAAGATGTAGGGAAATGGAAAGCCTGCCAATTTGGTGGAGCCTTGCAAGGTCAAAAAAATTCTTCAAGTATTGAATGCTAGGACACCTTCATAACCACAGGGTAAATGTGGATATAGAAAACCATTGGAAGAGAATAGTTAGAGTTTGACCCAAAGGAATTTCTTCTCTTGCTGCCTTACATAAACTGCTTTTAAAGGGTCTCCTGAAGCTATCTACACGTTGTTACTCAGATGTCTTCTAGAATAACATAGCCAAATTTGAACATCTACAATTTAAAATTGACACTGAAAACCAGAGAGGGCACAACAAAAACATATAAAAGACTAAAATACATCCTACAACAGAAGGCAAAGGAACTCAATCAACTTGATTTTTCAAAACCTACCATAAAAAGGAATAATAAGATGCCGTTATCTTACAGATGCAATTAACACTTCAAACTGAAAATAAGCCACACATTTGAAGTGAGAACAATAACAATTTAAATGAATTACCAATGTGATAAACTCTTGACCACTTACAGGCTGTATACGCAGACTATTTTTTTTCAAAATAGGTAATCTCATGGCTTGTAAATTAATGGAGCAGGTATAAGACACTAAGTGCAAAGCCTATAGGAGGCTGTTTATTACAGCCCAGCTGCAGACAGTTAACTAAGAGACAGAACTAGAACTGAAATGGCTGGCTTAACCCAGCACTCTAAGGAACATAAAGCTCATCCTTGTACATGGGCACCTCACTGGACTTTAAGTAGGTTCAGCCTGCATTTTCTTCCCTGGTCAAGCAGTCATATCTAAAAAATATCAAGAAAATCTGACAATATCTGACCCTCATAGACCTAAAACTATTACTAAGAAACAATAAAAGATATGACTTACTCAGAATGAATTTGAAGTTTTACAGGGTATATTTATTTAATCTGATTGCTCAAGGAACCATGTCCTTTTTACACACTTCACTAATTACCAAATTAATTAATGAACGTTATTTAGAGCATTTTTTAAACTTCCAGTTAGAGATTCATTGAGAGTTACAGGACTAACCTCAGTAGCCTGTTACTGACAAACATTATTTAATATTAATTAAATGCATTGTTAATATGATTTCTTTTAAGTAAAAGGAAAATTTGAGGACATAACTGGAGTACCTTAAGAAAAATAAATTTATAAAATGCTTTGATACATGGCAAGTTAACCAATTTGTCTCACTGAAATATTTTTACTTCAGCACATCTTTAATCTTATTTATGTCAGGAGATAAAGGCTTATTTTGTGGAAGAAGTGAAAAACAAAACTCAGAAAAACAGATAAAGGAGAAGAAAATGACCTAATCTATTTTCTTTTTATTTTTGAACACACTTCACAGAACTAGAATAATGACTATCTTATTGTATTACTGATTCACACTGTTTTAATGAGGTTGAAACAGGCCACGCAGATCTGAATATCCCTTGCGCAAGATGTTGTACATGGGTACTATGCACCTATCCCCTTTCTTTCCAAGCATCTTATATAACGTATTTCAGTTTCTTGTTACGATGGACTTGAAATTATTTAAGCCTTTTTTGTTACGCAATTTGTTTGATCTCTGAAGTTCCTCCTATGGAGTAACTGAGCCTTTAAGCTTTTAGAATATACATCTAAACTGGCAGCTCTGGATATTATTACCTACTTGGAAATTTCTCTTAGGAGAATCATATTTATTGTTTAAGGAACATATGTAAACGCAGCTTTTATAAAGATCTCTTGAAAATCATGGCAACTACTTCATTGACATAAATTATTATTCATTTTAAAATAAATTAATTATCAAGATGAATTCAGAGACAGGCCACTGGAATAATTATTACTCAAAGTATTTGAACCACAATCACCTTAATGTTTTAATATTTATACCCTCCCCTAAAATAGTACATAAGAAATAAATGCCATGTTACAAGCCTGTCTTCATTTTTATTTTGATCTCGCATTTAAGAAAACATACACATTATTTATTCAGGCATTTAAGAGAATGATGTGAGCATTATACCTAAGTTGGTAAATGAAGCTTCAAGCCAAAAATAAATATGTAGAGCATTTAGGCACAGCTATTAGTGTCACTACACTTAACAATAAAGTAAATATTAATAATCATTTATCTTTACTGTAACTAGTATTTCAAACAAAAAGGAGAGTTCATTCGCAGAGGCCTGCAGAAACTTCTGTGACTCTCCTAGAGCCTTGATGCAACGCCTGAACAACAGATAAAAAGTTGTGTTGTTCCTTGTGGTGTAAATTCCATGCAGAGAAAACATTTTCTTTTTTTTAAAAACTTTTTTTACAGAAGTTGTACAGGAAAAAAAGGAGGGTATTGTTCCTCCTTTTGGTATTACAGATCTCCTTTGCATTTGAAATGATGTAGAACTGGCAGTAACACACGTGCTAAACACACTGCTGAGTTTTACAGACATATTTGGACTGGAAGGTTAAGTTACAGTCCTGGAGAAGTAAACAAGCTGCAAGCACAAAGATTGCCTTTTGTTAGTGAGATCAAAGCAGTTGCCATCTACTTTGGAAGAGTCCTCCTCAGTATAACGAGAGTATAACTGCTCTCTAGTACAACCTCGTAGTTTTTCTGGGACGTGGTAAAAAGACAGTCCTGTCAATTCACATACATAAAAAGCTAGAGAATCAATAAAATACTTCAGTGGAAATATTAATATTATACCTGTAAAAACAGCACATCTTTTAATTTTAACAAAGAAATAATAGATAATTGTATGCATTTATTCTGCCATTGTACGTCTTGGCTTTGCATGAACGCGTATACTATTACTCTGCTAGGGAAAATACTCATACAAAATGTCTGGAACAGGTATGCTATATTTTGGCAGCTTTGCATAAATACAGTCACAGTATATCAAACAACCCATTTGAAATTCTTCTCGTCATTCAGCATAAATCTAAAGCAAATTGCAGTGATGCACGACACAATCTGAGTTAACAGATACCACACAAAAGGCCCTTTTGAGTAGAACACCTACTCTTATCATTAAAGCAGGTCTCTTCCCCAGCATTATAAAGCAAAAAGTGGACTAGATGACATGGGAAGAGTGCTGGTCAGAGACGGAGGTCCACTCCTGGTCTGAACAGCATTTGGAAACTGTTTATGACTCAATCTATCTCCACTTCTGGAAGCCAGCTTTATAAATAACAGCATCAATCCACAGATTTTAAGTTTCCGACCAAAGCCTCATTGTTCTAGGATCTGCCAGCTCCAAGTTACGGTTCGTTCTGCTCATACAGTCTACAGCAACTGCATGGATTTGTCTGCTAACAGTTATCAAAAGATCAAAACAGTGAGAGTTACACAGAGTTTCTGGCTCCTAGATATTGTTACAGAAGACTTACTACTGTTTTGGACAGAAAAACGGGTTTGTTGAACTTAACTGCCATCACAGGCTTTTTCAAAAATGTCTTTAAACAAATTTTACACAAATTCATTATTAGTATTACGGAAGTATAATCTTCCTTTCAGTCATTAACTGTGCTGGCTACATGATCACTCAAATTTATTAATACAATAACAACACAGATTTCCAACACAGGCTGGCGCAGACGTGAGAAAAGTTCTTGCCTTTTATTCATCAGATAGAAGACAATTCAGGTAAGAACCATCACAACTATGACTCAAAAGAGGCATCTAACCCAGATAAATTAAGTGTGCCTCTATCTGTATTTACCTGGATGTACAGTATGGTATGTGCAACCCTGGCCCTTCAGCTGGGCACCTGTCGAATGTGTGACATCCTTCTGCCTGCGCTGGGTGCCCACAGTGTCCTTTTCGTTGTGGTGGGATGTGCCTACCGCTCACCCCAAAATCAAGACACAAACGCAACGCTCTAGATTTGTGCATCTGCAAGTACCCTCTGTTTCCACAATCGAGGCGTAGTTTGTGATGTATTACAGTTAAAGAAGGATTCACCTGGTGAGATGAGTTGCTTTAAAATATGTCGCCCCCTAAAATTAGGAACTTAAAACTGTATTTAGACAAAATAATGATTGTCCCAGTTTTCAAAAGTTTCCTTATCTGGATGGAGCAACTGAGTGATTATCTTGCTCAGAACAACCAGGCCACCTATTTAAAGTGCCTTGGCCGAGTTTGTTAAACTCAATTTAATTATTCATTACATAAATAGACTCCATTTCTAAACAGTGTTTAAAGTACAACATTCACTTACACTGAAGGAAAATAAAGACAAGTAAAGGATTTCAAAGAAGAATAAATCTGAAAAACTTTGGGAAAAGGTAATCAGATTTCATCACTGTAGCTTAGTTTTTTATACCTAGTAAGATCACTACTGAATAATCCCAAATTAATCAGAATCGAACATCTGAATTAACTTCTTATACAATTCTGGGATGACTTGAAAAAATCATACACAGTTTTTCCTTAAAATGCAAAAAACCAAATCACTGAAATACATAAACACACGTCCTTAATTAAAAAAAAAAAAAAATCAAGAAAATAATGATAGATTTTCCATTACTGCAAATTTGTAAGAAGTCCAAATCTGTTTGATTTCCTACAGAACTTGTATTGCCTTTCTGGATATTTTCTGCAAGTTATAAAGGACACTTTGAAAAGAAAAAAAAAAATTAAGGTTAAGACTCTAGGAGTCAACAACAAGAAGCAAAATTTTTTCCTCCATTTTGATTATATAGTCACTCTGACTCCATAAAACTTGCAGTTTGTAATCCATCTGTAGTAGACATTGTAATGCAAAATCAAAACAATAAACCACCAAAATATAAAAGTGTTTCAGATATCTTCATGTAGTAATAGGAAAAAAAAAGTCCCTTTTGTTTCTTCTTTTCATGCAACCTTTGGAGACTGACACTGAAATTTGATCCTGCGTTGTTTAAAAAAACCAACCATGTTAATCTGCAGTAACAAAACACAATACAACTGTTCCAAATACTGCTTTTGTGACAAATAATATCTAGATGCTCAATTTGATTAACCGATCTCTCCTCAACTCTTATTCTTTATTTATATTATCAGAAAATTTATCAGAAATTTTCTCATAAACTATGGTTCTTTGGTGGCAGCTGTCAGCAATAAGCACCGCATTATTTCCTCGGTATTTTATTCAGTCATATCCAAAGTCATTCAAACTATGCAAAAGCTTGTTTTCCTCAAATTTAACCACTAGATGCCTTAGTCTGAAAGTGCTCAACATGGATGGCTTCAAAGGGGTCAGCTGTCAGTATAATGATAACTAAATAAATCCTCTTTCCAGCTACTTGATTTAAGCTGCCGTTACCCAAATCTTTTCTGTCTGATAAACAGAGCAGAAATTATAGCTTATTTTTTATTTCTCAGTATAAGTGAAAAATCTTGCATGCACAGTTGTGTAATAATTTTTAATTTCATATACACTTCCATAAATATTTCCTTTCATGCAGAGCAAACTGCATTCCCTGAACAGGTATTACAACATTCAGACTTTATTTTACATAAGACATGACTTTTCTGCGTTGTATAAGCAGCATTTGCATCCTCCTTCATTTTCCACATAAGTTATTTATGAAGACGGAAAGGCCATTTTACATTTTAGGGTGGCAACATTTCTCGTGAGCCTTCCAACAAAAGCCTTGAGGGGTCTGAATAACGACATCTGACGATTTCAATCTTTTCTCTCTGCTACAGTTTAATACTGCAGATTTTCCTTCTAGTTAAGTCTCTCACAAAGCTTCTCAGAAACTGAATATGAAAATCCACCCACCCCCGACAAGAAAATATCAGCGTTTAAAGCTCTTCTTTGACAGGATGCTGAAATAGAAAAATCAAGCTGAACATCTGCTATTTCACATTTCTCTGCCTGGACTGAAAAAGTAGGATGCAACTACTAATGTTGGTGCAACATACTCACCAGCAGAAAGATTTGAGAATTACTGTGCCAAAATCTGTAACTGACTATAAATAGGATTAGCAGCAAAAAGAAAACAACCTCAAAGTAAACAGTAACTGTGTAAGAGAGAGAATATGGATAAAAAAAATCCCAGGCCATACCCTTGATCTTCACTTCTCAAACACCACTTCCTTTGCAATAACTTGTTTAAAAAATGAACCTTACAAAGGGTCTAGATGGTCCAAATAATGAAGCTTTCTGAATTTTAGGCAGCAGACTGATGACAAGCTCTTTTGACAAGCTGTGCCAGCTGTCGTCTTCTCTTGCACAGAAATCCCCTCACCTTTTAGCAATGGTGTAGGCATGATAGGTGGCACCTTTTTAACTGGCATAAAGTTGTTATACACAGTTTTATTTATGATACACACACTACTGTGCTAATTATTATGCCATAAGTTTCTGTTTAAACACCACATTGCTATGAGACTAGACTAGAAATCAAAAGAACAGCAATGCTAGATGATTTTCTTTTTTACTTGCATTGCTGATGAAATTTTATTAGCAAAGGAAACAAGCACTTCACTATATTAGCACAGGATTTTAATTCAAAATTTCTCATCTTTGTGAAAAAAAAAAAAGCCCTGTAGGTGATATAGCAGTGGCAGAAAAAAATTTCCAAAGAATGAGCTGGATGAGGAAATAATAAAACATATCTTCTGCTCAGCATTTCAGGGTACTTTGGTACAGGGGGTATTTGGGAGGTAGAATTAGACTTCCGCTTACTTAGAACATCTTGGGCGACGATCTTCCAGAGGAAGCCTCACTGACAGTTACTAGGCTGTGATCTTTTGCTTGTAATATTACAGTTTGACTCTTGACAAGATCCACTGCTACAAGCTGATGTCAGCTAAACATAATTCATCTTCTGCGACTCAGAGGACATGGGACAAGGGACCTGCCTCAAGACAGGCTCTCACAGCTCTCTCTCAGTGGAGATGCGACATGCGAAGACAAGGGCCACCATAGAGCACTGCTGTGCAATGCTCAACACAAAAAGATTACTTTTTTGGTGAAGGGTGGAGCTGAATTGGTTTTCTTGCTCTAACGAAATTAATCCACATTCTGATTATCTGTGTAGGACACTGGAAAAAATAATTTCCTTATTTTTGATAAAATGTGCTTAGTAATAAGTTATGATTCTGCTACCACGGGTGTTCTTTCATTCAGGTGTATTTTGTGCTTTCCTTGCACCATTTACATTCATGCTGCACACTAACCTGGAATTTAATCTTTTCATTATTAACAAAATATAAACCAGCAATATATTTCATTAATGAAGGGATCTATACAGAAATGCTCTTGGTGTTCTCATTTTCACCTACAAATTATTCTTTTGATAAAATAATGGTTCTGTAAGAAGAAAATGTGCTTCAAACCCTGTGAATTGATTACGCTGTAACAGAAACGTTATTACAATATTTTAATCACATCTTCTGTAGAAACTGAAGACTACTCCAACACATTCTGTTACAACTGAATAATTCCAATTTCTTGTTAATTTTACGTGGCAAATACATTTCATCTAGGTTCATCTCCAAATAGACCTCGAACTAACTTCCTTTCCATTTTGCTTACATGCACAAATAATTAAAATGATAAAGCTTCCTTACAAAAAGAACAAAAATACTTTGGTAAATGACAGGGAGCAATAAAAGATTGCCTATGAAAAGGTGAGAAAAACCTCAGTGGACAAATTAAGTCCTAAAATAGTGACAATCTCTATAACTAATTAAATTGCCATAGAAATCTTCATAAAGGACACTATTTCGTACTTTGCATCCAGTAAAACTGTAGTGGGAGAAAAGAAGAAGCTATCAAAGTAATCTTACTAGGCTTCAGCAGAGGACAGACCTTGTAAAAGAGCATCCCGCATAGTTCAGGACTCTCAAGTGAGGTCTTGGAAACTTTCTGATGTTAGCTACCAATTTTAATTTCCCTAATGTGGGCAGCATCCTATGTCCTAGTTTAGCAGAATGGAAAAAGTATTTTCTAATGAGGAAACATAACAGGCAAAGACAAAAGACCCAATACAGTGAAGCACACAAAGTGAACCAATGCCATTTAGTTTGATTGTGCTGGGTTGGTTGCCTCCTTAATGTAAGTTTGTAGCTGATAAACTGTGACCATTTTTAGATGTATTACTTATGTCAGTTCTTCAGGCAAAAGCAGGGCATGTTTGGAACAACGAAGATCACTTTTATATTGTTCAAAGACCTGCCTATCTTAAAAAGAATAAGACTTGTTAGACTACATACTTTTCATTCTTTGTCTTTCACAGTGTATTCAATGGGAGACTAGGACTTTATTTTGGGTCTTAAAGGACGCAAGCTAAAGCCCTCAAGCAGAAGATCTGACATAAAGCCTTTGTGAAGGGTACAACCAACACAAATACTTAAAAGTGCACATGACAAGTTCAAATCCTGTAGCACCCAACATTTTTTTACTAAAGAGAAGTTCTTAGCCCTTATTCTGCGGAAAAGCCTTCAAAAGTAATAAAATTTAACTGGTGGAGACAACCTGAAAGAAAAACTCAGTGATGCGAACTCTGCCCTTCTTAAGCCTGAGTGCAGCCTTAGCTCTGAAGTCCATCACTGTCAGCTTGAGTCACCTAACCACACATCATTTAGTGGATACACCGGGTATGAAATGGCAATGCAACAGACTTAGCTGGGAACTGGAGATGCTGCTGGGAAAAAAATCCAGAGAAAAGCACGATTGTGTGTCAAAAACCAACTAACAATGAGAGAAAGAAGAAAACTTCTTCATAGCCATCCATATGTGGCTGTGCTTTGTATTTGCGGCCAAAACAGTCCCGACAACACACTAGTGTTTTGGCTGTCGCTGAACAGCGCTTGCACAGTGTCAACGCTTCCTTTCTTTCTGCCACTGCAAGTAGGCTGGTGGTGGGCTTGGGGCTGGTAGTGGATATAGCCAAGACAGCTGACCCATATCACAGGACGGCATGCTCTGCAATAAATCCTTTCCTTCCTTTTGAGCAGGAAAGTGGGAAGTTTGTGGTTACGACATTTCTCTGTGTAAGCAACCATTATGTGTGCCGAGGCCCTGCTTCCCAGGAAGCGGCTGGACATCTGCCTGCTGATAGCAAGGAGTGAATAAATTCCTCTTTTTTGCTGTGCTTGCAAACACAGCTTTTACTTCCCCTATTAAACTGACACTATCTCGATCCATGAGTCTTCTTGCCTTCCTTCTATTTGCCCCTCAACCCTGTGGGAAAGAGACGTGACCGAGAGGCTGGGTGGGTGTTTGGCTGCCGGCTGGGCTCAGCCACCGTAGCCCTGAAGGTCCTGAGTGTTTCATTATTGTTCCAAAGACTGTATCTTGTCAGGAACAGAGAGGCATGGAGATCACAAAATGATTTTCCTTGGAAAAGAAAAACAAAAACCAACAAAGAAAAACCAAGTCACCTGTTGCATAATTGTAGAGGATAATTATACAATTAAAGAATATAATAAAGCATTATAAATTTTGCTCTGTGTACTAAACGATGTACACAAGTTTTTAATAGTTCTTCAGCCTGCAATCACAGTGCATTAACACTGCTCCTTCCATTACTGTATATAAACTTTGAGTTTCAACAGCTATTTTTAAATGCCACAAAAGACCACTTCATATTAAGCACTTCAAAATACTATTTTAAGAGATCTTGTAAGAAGTCGAAACCAATACTAAAACATAATAAAATCCAGTTAGATCTTACCACTATAATTTTTACACAAGACACCATCGTAAGTCCCCCTAAATGCTGTTCTTAATTCAGTATCTTGTAAGCATAATCATCCAGCTTTAAAAACTACATGAAACTGTGAAAACCACTCTTTTGCACTATATTTGCAAAGCTGCAGCAGAATCCTAAAAAGTTGAACTGTACTTCCACATTTAGTGAAAGACAGACTGAAATGACACACTATACACTACAAATGTAATTTTCATAAGTGGTAGAAAGCAGCATGTGCTAAGTCCTGAGTATAAAAAAATGCTTTATGATTTCCAAGTATTTCTAAAATAATATTCATAGTAGTTGAAACCATACATCAACTGAGTGTTAGTTTGCAAAACAAAAATTAAGTCCATATAACATCTCACTTTATACAATGTGTACTCCCATTTCAAAATGTACAAGCTTACCAGATGACTTCATAAAATCAATATAAAATGCCAGCATAAAGATGCTGACAACATTCACATTAGCTTCTGAAAAGATTAGACATTTAAGAAAGTTAATTGAAAAATGGAATTTTTTTTTAATTTGCAAAATCAAAATATTACTTCTAAATTATTACCAGTTATAAAACAGTCAAAGCAGTTGATACTGTCCTACACAATATCCTTGTCTCTGAAAATGAGAAACATGGATTTGACAGATGGACCAGCCGGTGGATAAGGAATTGTCCGGATGGCCACTCTCAAACAGTTGCAGTCAACAGCTCGAAGTGCAGGTGGAGAGCNCCAACATTTTTTTACTAAAGAGAAGTTCTTAGCCCTTATTCTGCGGAAAAGCCTTCAAAAGTAATAAAATTTAACTGGTGGAGACAACCTGAAAGAAAAACTCAGTGATGCGAACTCTGCCCTTCTTAAGCCTGAGTGCAGCCTTAGCTCTGAAGTCCATCACTGTCAGCTTGAGTCACCTAACCACACATCATTTAGTGGATACACCGGGTATGAAATGGCAATGCAACAGACTTAGCTGGGAACTGGAGATGCTGCTGGGAAAAAAATCCAGAGAAAAGCACGATTGTGTGTCAAAAACCAACTAACAATGAGAGAAAGAAGAAAACTTCTTCATAGCCATCCATATGTGGCTGTGCTTTGTATTTGCGGCCAAAACAGTCCCGACAACACACTAGTGTTTTGGCTGTCGCTGAACAGCGCTTGCACAGTGTCAACGCTTCCTTTCTTTCTGCCACTGCAAGTAGGCTGGTGGTGGGCTTGGGGCTGGTAGTGGATATAGCCAAGACAGCTGACCCATATCACAGGACGGCATGCTCTGCAATAAATCCTTTCCTTCCTTTTGAGCAGGAAAGTGGGAAGTTTGTGGTTACGACATTTCTCTGTGTAAGCAACCATTATGTGTGCCGAGGCCCTGCTTCCCAGGAAGCGGCTGGACATCTGCCTGCTGATAGCAAGGAGTGAATAAATTCCTCTTTTTTGCTGTGCTTGCAAACACAGCTTTTACTTCCCCTATTAAACTGACACTATCTCGATCCATGAGTCTTCTTGCCTTCCTTCTATTTGCCCCTCAACCCTGTGGGAAAGAGACGTGACCGAGAGGCTGGGTGGGTGTTTGGCTGCCGGCTGGGCTCAGCCACCGTAGCCCTGAAGGTCCTGAGTGTTTCATTATTGTTCCAAAGACTGTATCTTGTCAGGAACAGAGAGGCATGGAGATCACAAAATGATTTTCCTTGGAAAAGAAAAACAAAAACCAACAAAGAAAAACCAAGTCACCTGTTGCATAATTGTAGAGGATAATTATACAATTAAAGAATATAATAAAGCATTATAAATTTTGCTCTGTGTACTAAACGATGTACACAAGTTTTTAATAGTTCTTCAGCCTGCAATCACAGTGCATTAACACTGCTCCTTCCATTACTGTATATAAACTTTGAGTTTCAACAGCTATTTTTAAATGCCACAAAAGACCACTTCATATTAAGCACTTCAAAATACTATTTTAAGAGATCTTGTAAGAAGTCGAAACCAATACTAAAACATAATAAAATCCAGTTAGATCTTACCACTATAATTTTTACACAAGACACCATCGTAAGTCCCCCTAAATGCTGTTCTTAATTCAGTATCTTGTAAGCATAATCATCCAGCTTTAAAAACTACATGAAACTGTGAAAACCACTCTTTTGCACTATATTTGCAAAGCTGCAGCAGAATCCTAAAAAGTTGAACTGTACTTCCACATTTAGTGAAAGACAGACTGAAATGACACACTATACACTACAAATGTAATTTTCATAAGTGGTAGAAAGCAGCATGTGCTAAGTCCTGAGTATAAAAAAATGCTTTATGATTTCCAAGTATTTCTAAAATAATATTCATAGTAGTTGAAACCATACATCAACTGAGTGTTAGTTTGCAAAACAAAAATTAAGTCCATATAACATCTCACTTTATACAATGTGTACTCCCATTTCAAAATGTACAAGCTTACCAGATGACTTCATAAAATCAATATAAAATGCCAGCATAAAGATGCTGACAACATTCACATTAGCTTCTGAAAAGATTAGACATTTAAGAAAGTTAATTGAAAAATGGAATTTTTTTTTAATTTGCAAAATCAAAATATTACTTCTAAATTATTACCAGTTATAAAACAGTCAAAGCAGTTGATACTGTCCTACACAATATCCTTGTCTCTGAAAATGAGAAACATGGATTTGACAGATGGACCAGCCGGTGGATAAGGAATTGTCCGGATGGCCACTCTCAAACAGTTGCAGTCAACAGCTCGAAGTGCAGGTGGAGAGCAGTGACGAGTGGGGTCCCTCAGGGGTCCATATTGGGACCAGTATTATTTAATGTCTTTGTGATGGACATGGACAGTGGGATTTAGCGCACCCTCAGCACGTCTGCAGATGACACCAAACTGAGTGGTGTGACTGATACTCCAGAGGGAAGGTATGCCATCCAGGGGGACCTTGAGAGGCTAAAGAGGTGGGTGCAAGTGAACCTCTTGAAGGTCAACTGCAAGGTCAAGGCAATCCCAAACATGAATACAGGCTGGGCAATCAGTGGATTGAGAACAGCCCTGAGGAGAAGGACTGAGTATGAGCTGGCAGCGTGTGCTCGCAGCCCAGAAAGCCAACCGCATCCTGGGCTGCATCAAAAGAAGTATGTCCAGCAGGTCAGGGGAAGTGATTCTCCCCCTTTACTCTACTCTCGTGATACCCCACCTGGAGCTCTGTGGCCCCAGCATAAGAAAAACGTGGACCTGTTGGAGTGGGTCCAGAGGAGGGACACAAAAATGATCAGAGGGCTGGAACACCTCTCCTATGTGAAAAGGCTGAGAGAGCTGAGGTTGTTCAGCCTGGAGAAGAGAAAGATCCAGGATGAATTTACAGCAGCCTTCCAGTACTTGAAGAGGGCTTACAGGAAAGATGAGGGGCTGTAGTGATAGGATGAGAGGTTAACAGCTTTAAACTGTAAGAGGGTAGATTTAGATTAGATATTAGGAAGAAATTCTTTACTGTGAGGGTGGTGAGGCACTGGAACAGGTTGCCCAGAGAAGCTGTGGATGCCCCATCCCTGGAAATGTTCAGGGCCAGGCTGGATGGGGCTTTCAGCAACCAGGTCTAGTGAAAGGTGCCCCTGCCCTTGGCAGGGGGTTGGAAGTAGATGATCTTTAAGGTCCCTTCCAACCCAAATCATTCTGATTCTATGAAATGATACTGTACCTTACATGTGTGACAAGTGCTTAGAAGCACTTCATTCTGAATACATATATTAGTGATACCAGAATTAGTTTACAGATAGGGGAATAGATAGTAATCAAGAACAGTTAATTAAAAAAAAAAAAAAAATTGCAGGAGGAACTCTGGTATATGGGAAAGCGAAGAATGACACATTTTCCTTTATACAACTACAGGTTTTGTACCAAAAATACCATCCCATATGCTCAGGCCATACTCTTAGACATGCAATACCTACTCATAGTTTCATGCTGTAGAAATCAGCACAGTGGCATGCTGCAGCATATATAGCCACTTTGACCTGACAAAGGAGACATCCAAGACCTGGTTACATCTTCAGACTGCAGGGCACCATCTGGGGATCTGACCCAGAGCCAAGTGATTTGCAGGATGGACACAACTAGTATGCTCTGGAGGAATGAGCTCTAAGCAGAGTGGCAGGACCAGGGCCACAAGGCTTCAGGTCAGAGGATGACTCCTTGGCCCTCTTTCAGCAATTAGAAATGTACCCAGTATGTCTAAGTGTCTGACCTAAATCTATTCGAACTAGTGCAGTGTGGAAATACGATATGCAGTTGCTAAAAGGTCTTAGAATTACATAAAATAGGAAATGAAAGACTCTCTGGATCACTAAGCCCAGAATTCTAAAATTATAAGTAATAAGACAGGAGGTCTACAGACTGCTTTCTCCACAGCCACAGATCCTAAAAACCCATTCCAACATCCTGAAATAAGTTTTGTATTTGTACTGAAAGGCAAAAGCAAAAACCAACAACCTAGCAAACTAAGAGGAAGAAAATACATGACAGATAACGTTGTGAAGGAAACTGTGAACTTGTCCAGAGGTCTGTACAACATACCTGCTTTCACCAGTTCAACTTGTGTGAAAAATTTATTTCTGGCACCAAATCTGCTCATTAGGTTACTCCTGACAGTACAAAGACTCATCAACCCAGAATGTGAGAAATTAATGCCAAAACATTCTGCCTACCTCATCTCTAGGTGTGATAGATTTCCAATGCTTGGTGAATTTCTAAGTGCCTAAACACAGTACAAAGAAAAACTGAAATCCAATGGTATAAAAAAATAAATCTTTCCTAGCTCCGCCATGGTTGGAATGATACTTTCAAAATAAAAGACCTCAGACATTGCCTTTGACAAAAAGTTCATTTAGAATATGACTTTGCTCTTATTTTTCACAAAAAGAACATTTAATTTGCTGTGTTTACAAGAAAAGCACATAATCTGACAATCCCAATCATATATATTTCTAGGTCTGTATTTCAAAAGGATAATCTTCTGGAAGTTTAAAAGGCACACATACTAACTTGAACCAGACGCTGGTGTCTCATTTTTCTCCTTACACTCATTTACAGAACAGACACCACCATTTACCTCTTCACTTGTATCAAGTGAGATTACAGGTCAAGATCCTGAACTTTAGAATGGAAAAAAAACCCTGAACCATTGATTTCACAAAATTTGGAGCTGTACACATTATAATTGCCATATGGCCATCTAATATAGTTCCTTGTAATAGAGCTGGAATTCTTTTCAGAATCCAAAGGCTAACATGAGTCTTAAAACAACTATAATCTAACTTATTTCAGTTAAAAAATGGAATAATTTTTACGAGGCATCAAAATATTCTGGTCAAAAATTGAGGAAAAGTCTTCAGAGAACACAATAGTTACCTCTATTCCCACAGGTTTGAGAAGACCCATTTTAACCCCAGTTTTCAGTATGTCTAGATAAATGTCTATTGCCAACAGAAACTGCATTTCTAGACAGTTACTGTAAAGTGTGAATCTGTTTTATCCACCTTCACACACAAAGGTTATTTGCCAATTTATTAAAGCTTCAAACAAAACTACTTATTCCAAAGCAATTTACAACAGTTAGCAAGCAAACAATTCATCTCTTAAAACTTGAAATTTATTACCTGAACTACAGTCTCTTAAGTACTTCCGATTTTTATAAAAGACTCCTTTCACAGAACTGCCCTTTTGTCAAGTATGTGTATCTAGTTTCAGATTATGCTTTGTTTTCAAGCATAATTTATGCATAACCAACAATAAATATTAATTAATATCTTTAAAATGCAGGTAACAGCTCTGTGAAACCATATATTTTATAACATAATCAATTAAAAATTATTTTCCTGCCAAATGAAACTAAATTAATAATACCACAATCAGTGCATCAGCTTTTAACCCAACTAAGAAAAATACTTCGTAAGATTATGATCTTTCAAATCACAGATGATTTTTGGTTTGCACCAGGCATATACTTACATATATACATACATATTTATATATAATCTTGCAATTGGGTATGATGATCATGTACGAAAACAAAGAATGCCCTAATTGCCCTGCAAAGCAAACACACCATTGCTTCTTGACATTTAACCTTCGTAACCCTGTAACACTGGAAATATATTGTGAAAAATCACTAGCCTCTGCCTGCTGCCATTCTGATACGGACTAATCTTGCATTCTGCATGGGCAACTATCTGTTTCTGGGATGTCTGTTTGGGTTGTGATTAACTGTCATCAACGCAAAGACCACTGGCTCTTGGCACAGTCATTTCTACCGAGCAGGTCTCACAGGACAGAGACAGAATCACATGAAAGCCGGTCTTAAGCTTTCAGCACCAGTTGGATAAGTGAGCAGCCTAGTCACTTTCCCGTGGTGTGAAGAAATAAATTTAGCACATCAGAGACACTTCTTTGCAATGCTAGCTCAAATACTTCTGCACGATGAACCCAGAAATGGGAATGTATGGTGAAGATGCCTGAGTGACCGTGCCTGCATTCAGGCTGATCCATACAAAGGCTCCCAGATGGCCCTGCATCATGCTATTCCTTGATGGCGCAAACCATGGAATCAGCTTGTATGTAGCTCTCAGTGCATTCATGCTAATTGTCCTGTGATGTTGAAGAAGACAGCAAAGGAACTCAAAAACACCTGCAGAATTCAGGTTGCTCCCTGAGACAGGCCTATCGGACACAAGTTCAGCACTGGCCAGGCCAGATCCAGCATGATTACATGTGCAACAAAAGTGCCTTTTCAGCAGGGTTAGAGAATCAGTTTTACCTAGGTTTCTAATCATTTCCATCCCTTGAAATACCCCAGGATTCTAAGTACTCCAGATGAAGTACCTACGTTGTGCTCAGTATTCTCAAAGAAAAACCTCTGTCTGGAAAACATGGCATGCTTAGTCTTGCATCAGATCAAAGTTAAATTTGAATTAGCATACCTGATCTATCTTATCTCACAGCTCCTGGTCTGTTAGTGTTTCTAGCCTCATCACAGCACGTCTTTTTTCTCCTGCAAGCCTCTAAAATCTTTTTCTCCCATTGTAATCTCTCTGAACCATCTAACCACTAGTCTCCACGGCACCTATTTCAGCCACAGTGAGTAAAGAACACACTATTTATTTCTAATTTTGTTAACTATATTCAGTTGGTCATGTGCTTCTTTATATGCAAGGTGTTGTTGGGCATTTAATTTTATTTCTCCCATTTTTATTCTTCGCTTCAGCTGATCTTCACCCTTCTAGTTGGCTGTTCTCTTCCACTGAATCATTACTGAAAGTAAACTGCATGCCCTTGAGGCAGGGATTATTGATTTTACCTACACTGAAAACAATCTAACCCTTCTGATGTTCTCCAAAACATGCTAGGATACTCTACCTCCTAAAGCTTTCACTGAAAATGCTACAAATCACTTTGACAGAAAAGCTACACACTAAACAAAATGTTGTTTACAAACCAAATGGCTTAGTATTAATTTAGCCATATTTAAAACAAGCAGTATAACAATTTTTATGGGGAGTTCTCACAGTTTTTATACTCTTAGGCACCATCGCTGTGTATTTAGTGTGACTGCACATTGTACACTGGCACATTTCTACATTTAACTTCATTTCTGTCCTTCCAGAATTCAATGCCCTTTCTTCCAATTTGTGACTAGCATAAGCAAGCTTATGTACTGCAAGAAGTACAGTATTTGTAGTAGTATATATAATTTGTAGGCTACAAATTATCTGTGATGATGGCTATTGTTTAGATATCGAGCAGTATTTTCCAAAACAACACTACTGGAAACAAGAATATGAAATAATTTTTATAGGCTTTCGAAGGAATATCTAATGCAGTGATGAAGCTAAGCTAAACCAAGTCCTCCTTATGGAGAGAATCAATCAAGGAAAAGACAGCCTTAATATACTGGCAAACCTTTTACTTTCAATCATGTAAAACTTGGTATCCACATACTTGGCATGATAATTTAGCATTATAGCTAGAGCAATATTCCATGGCAACTCTGTAGCATTGAAATAAGATTGCTGCATACCTTTTGCTAATTTATCAATGAGCTTACTGCAGTGGACCATGTATTGGGAATCTTTTATTCCTAAGGAAAAAACAACAGCAGGAGAAATACTCTCATTGCTTGATAGAATACAAGAGTACAGCATGCTACTATGTAATGTAATATAATTGTTATTAACAAGGCAGTGCAATTGCTAAAGCTATGCTAGTATGCCCAGAACACATTCTCTTTTTCAGACCATATTTTCTATTTTCAGAAATTCTGAGTTGGCTTAAAAATTTTCTATGGAGATAAAATTAAAATGCTAATGTCTGAAGTTCTATAAAACATGGGTGGACATTTTTTCTGCTAATAAATGATAAAAATATAGTAACTTCTATAATTTCAGGTTAGTTTTAAAAATACTTGTAGAGAGTAGTTAATTGTAACAACATTTATGATGTACTGCCACGTCCACTCAGGCTACAATTAGCACAAGAGTAAGGGACCAAACTAACAGTGAAAATCTGTCTTTCCTAGAATCAACTGAGGACAAAATTCAACCTCAGGGTACATCTTCAGGTTTCGGTTGTCCAGTGTAATCAGCACAGAGGTCACACATGGACAATTACTGGTAGGGAGGATGCTCCTATTTATTGTTTTTGCATTACTGGCTAGAAATGAAAATGCACCTCACAGAATTAGACCTGTTAGTTTATTAGGAAACACTGGAACCAGCAGATACACAGTTTGCATTGTACTTTTGCTCTTTGTTACTATGCCCATTTTTTAACCCAAGAATATGCTCAGTGCCTTGTGAAAAGAGGGATTGTATATAACTAGATGGGCAGGCTGTTCTTAGTGCCCAAGAAGTGCTCTGTAAAACGATCACTGTCAATTACTTTTCATTACAGAAGTGGAACAGACAGCTGGAACTGGGGTTTCAAACTTGCCTGTTTGAATTAAACAAATGAATATTTGTATTAATATCTCTTAAAATTCCCCCACATAAATGGTACTCCATATTTACCGAAGCTGATCTTAATTACATAAGAATCGATACATGTTTCTTTCCATGGTACTGGTCCTTCCTCATCCCCGCCCCCTCAAAGATTTTAAGATTTCACATATCACATAGAAGAACATTTACTTTCAGAGTTCTTAATTTTTTGAATAATGTTTCAGACTCTGCTGCTGAAAAAAAATAGTCCTTCTCAAAAAGCCCTAAACCCAGTAATTTCTATAGCAGTATAAAAATGCTATATAGCCAAAATACAAACTCCCTGACTATACTGCAAAGCAATGTACCAGTGGACACGCTAGGTTAGAATAATTAATGATTTAAGTATGGATTATTAGATACATTAAATATGTAAGGCTACAAAGGCTCTAAAGCAGATACAACGAAGTCCATCTTAAAAATTTATGAAGATAGAAGACAGATCATGTTTTATATTCATGTTATGGAGCTGGGGTATCAATAGATTGTGATTATGCGCTAGCCCTCAACTTAATTCCATTTGCAGCAAATCAGCTCTGGATAATGTCTCATACATTTCCACTGAGAATAATTACATTGTTATAGCCATCATAAGAAACATCCATCATGTGAAGATGATTTGCTGATAGGAAACAGTATGACTGCAAATGACCAAAACTCTTAATACAGGCACATTTCGTAGCAGGATTATTAGAACATGGACCAAATGCACAGTTAGCAAACATAGTAAGTATAAAGCCATGCTTTTGTGTTATAGCTCAACTGATCAATCAGCTAACATTTCTTTACTTCCAACCACACAGTTCCAACTATACGCTTATGCTGGCTGCAGCAACCTACTGAACTCAGCATGAGCTGATGTGGCAGGAAAATCAATAGCGAACTATTTAGGTTTTGCCTTTTTTTCTTCTCTGAATCAGGGCACTGTGGAGTCAGATGAGACAAGAGTAGTAGACAGCGGTGGACAGAATTGTATGGGGATTCCTTTTCACCCACTGTAATATGAAAACACTGCCGACGTTGCCTACTCACAGTATCATTTAAACAAGAGAGATAATCAGACACTGGCATATTTTGACACTGCCATGTGGTTCTGACTATGTTGGCATTTTGAACAAAGAACTGTGCAAATTGCCCAGAAAGTCATTCATAAAACTATGTTGCAATAGTGTATCACTGGCGTGGTGAGTCATATACCTTCCCTGCTGCTCATCCTTGGCAAAACCAGAACAAAAGTCCTTAAAAGTTCTTGTTCAGTCACAAATCCACTGTGAAGTCCACCATTCTGGCAGGCCAGCATTCTCCATACAGGCTAAACAAAGTTGCTAGTAGGAACCCTGCAGAAAGGCGTAAGATTCAGGATAGTACAAGTATCATACCTTTTGCTCTGTCTTGTGCCAAAAATCTAGCTCAGTTAGTAAGCTTGTCAAAAGTACAAGCTGTAAAGTAGCCAGGACCTTGAACTCCTAGTGAGCTTCCACAAGAATGCCCCATAAAAGATGCATCTGGCATCAACAGTCCCTAAATCAGGAAAGGTGAGCTATTGGCATTGATAAGAAGTTTGCACTTCAGCACAAACTTTTGTTGAAATAAAATTTTGACAAAGCACTGGGTTTTTCTGAATAAACGACACTAAACACAAAAATTTCATAAAACAAAAAAAGTTCAACATTATTGCTCTTCACTAACCTGGGGGGGGTTTCTCTAGAGAAATTCCTAAAATCATAGGAATATACAGAGGATGTTCTTGGATAAATCATGGAAAAGGCCGCAATTTGCTTTTTACTAATACATCCTAACTTATCTCTTTCTAAAGCAGAAACATAGAGCCAAGTGAATAAAAGACACTCTCCATTCTGTGTATTCCACATCCCCCCAAAATGTCCTGGCCTCTTTCTGCAACATTCAAATATAAATACAAGTTGACAGGCATCACTCTTTGTCCCTATTTTCTATTTCTTAGGTGTCACTTGTGTGTATGTAAGAAGTCATAGCCTCTGGAGAGCCTGTTCCATTTCACGCCAGTCCCCTTTCTTCTTTATAGTCCAGCTTCAAAGTAGAAGAAAGAGAGGTACGTGCATTTGCGCTCTAGCTCCACGACCTTTTGTTCTTCTTTTTCCACCTCCACCTGCAGTCCCATCCACCACAGTAGGAGCATGACAAGAGACAGCTGAAGAAAAAACTTTGAATTTCGTCTACTTTCTTAGGCTAAGCAGTCTCACTCTTGGACTCAAGATTCACAGTTTGTCAGCAAACTTCCAGCTAGCTCTGTCTGTGCTGTGCCAGGTCTCTTCCCCCTTCCCTTCAAAGGACCCCCTACAAACTAGTATCTGGGATACAAATGAGTGCAGAAGGTGATGTGTGAACTACATTTGGGCCATAGTTTACACGTTGAGGGGTCTTGCTGCAGAGGTTTCAATACCTATGGCGCTACAATGCACTATTTTAGTACACATTCTGTATATCATCTATATGGCTAAGAAAATACGGACAAACATTTTTTAAAGTATCCATTTTGAGGTGTAAGAATTGTTTTCTTCCACTGTGCTCAAAATCCCACTTCCTGCCTGGTTTTCACAACGAATTACTTGAACAATTGAACTTTACCTGCGATAAATGATGATAAAAAGCACAGTGAGACTGCTCCCACAAAACAAACACACCCATATCTGAAAAATGACAGAAGACTGATGAAATACAAAGCAGGAAAAAAACTTGTTTTAAAGCACAAATAAGAAATTGAAGATAAAAGGATGAGAAAAGACACATGAGACTTCAAAAAGCAACTGCAGTAGTCCAAAGCCTTTTGAGATGGTACCATGTGTAGCGCATTGGAGGGCAAGAAGAGACAAGCTACTGCCAAGAGCGTACGGAGAAGGCTAGGTAGAGAAAATTAGGATAAACAGATAACTATGAATCTCATCTAACCAGATCGCTGGATTTGCTGAGATTCAAAATGCTGACAAAATTTGTGTTAGAAGCAAGAAAATCATAACTTTGTAGCTGAAGGTGATGACACAGTGGTATAGATAAAGTAAAACAGAGAATTCATATAACGTGCTGCTTAAGATAAAGCAGATCTTAGTCCGCTATTGCCCACAACAGGTTTTACACAAGTTCAACCTACAGAACATGTGGACAACAACTGGGAGCCCATCTCAGCACTCTGGCTGAGCAACTACGTCCTATCATGGCTCTCCATTTAAAAGTGAGATTGTATTTTACTAACAGTGGATCAAGTTAATAATCCCAGGAGATCCTCATCACATTCTGTCCCTGCTGTGCTGGGTCACATATTGTACTTTTCAGCATGTGTCTCTAAAACTCAGTACTGCTCACAAAGTTGTAGAAAAACTGTTTCAGTGCACTAGTCAATGGTACATTTATACTTAAGCTAAAGCGAATTGGGATACTTTTAGAACAAAAGAAATTCAAAGACAGACGTCCACACAGTGGTTAATACCATTCTAAGTATGGATATATTCCAGAGATTAACAGATTTCAATCCAGAAAGATTCATCTAGTAGTAATTCTAATGCATTATTTATATCCTCCTAAAACAGCTTACTTTTTGAAACCAGATTGGTCTGTTGTGCTGTGCTGCAGAGGGAAGCAACAGCATATTGCCACAGCACCACAAAAATGGTGTTCTGCTTTTCAGTTTAGTAGCTCCCTGTAGAAGAGATTCGATCATCCAGAAGAAATCTATTTCTGTTCAGCATTTTTTCTAATGCATAAAACCAAAATTCAGTATACCAAAATCAGTATTCCTCTTTACTGTAACATAATTAACATTCTCATTTCAGGCTGGATTTTGGACCCTCTTCAAGGGAAGTACTACTTAACAGTACAAGCTGTGTCATTATGCAGCCAAAAGGAACTACCTGGTCTGCCTGCATCTAGTATTTCCAACAATCTCTTTACATATCTTTTCATACAACCTTGCCTGTTTTGTAGCAAGTGAGACTGAGCACCAAACCCGCTTAACACCTGGAAAAAATGCAAATAATAAAAACCATATACAATGCTACATTTTTCTCTTTGCTATTCTAGAACCTTAGTTTTCCAATGCTGCCAATAAAACAAACAAGTAGTTTTCTAAGCCATAGAAACTCTGCCAACTCTGTTGCAACAGGAAAGAATATACTTAATAGTGTCTACTTCTGTAAGGTGGAAGATTAAGTCTCTGTGATCTTAACAAGTAGGGTAAGTTACGTGTATTTGGCATGCACCAAATTAAAGGAATGTAAGTAAATTAACCTGACTCAAGAACATCAAGTCCTATCTAGGACATGCTGCTTCTGAATGTGCCAGCACTGGCTGGTCTGCTACCATCGGGCTTGGTTTCTACAAATTCTTGTTTTATGACCTGCATTTTTTCCTTTTGCAAAGTTCATGCACAGCATTTCCCACATTAGAGCGCTTAAGAGTCTCCTATGTTTACCCACCTTCCTAAAATTTCCTAAATATGAGCAGTTATCTGAACTTACCATACCATAAATTGTGGTAAGTATGAAATGACCAAAGAGGGTCAAAAATATCGAGGAAACATACAAAAAGCAGAAATTAAGTTTGTTTCCACAAGAATGACTGGCATCCAGTTTTTACTTTTTTCAAGCATCTCAGGTGTAATGTTTTCTTTTAATCATACATGCCTTTTTTTTAACAACAAACTTCCTGCTGTATCCAATTGGAAAACAGTCAAAATGCTCCAAAATCATCTACTCTTTCCAATTCAGGGAGCCCACTGGATGTAACACTCCACACTGTGTGGTTTCTTTCACTATTTAATGCTTCTTCTTCTATCACCATGTCTGCAGTCAAGCCCTTTTTCATGTTTTAATAAATGTTCTTTGCTCTGTTTCTTATTAATTAAATACCCTTCTATGCCTTATTTTCTGAAACCATGGATTGCTTTGCACGAAAAATAATGTGACAAGGATAATAGTGGAGCAAGCACACAGTTGGAGTTTTTCCAGTAAAATGCATTTGAGAGTTGCACTGTAATTCTAGCTCTCCTCGTCCTGAGACATACTAATTTTAATCTGCAAATGGAAGCTGAGATATTCTAAACCAGATCTATTTGGATCTTGTATTTTTACTTTTATAAAAAGTCCATGGAATTGTTTTTTCTTATCCCAATTTTTTTTTGTTAGACATTTCTTCATTTTCTGTACAGCTTTTACCAAACCATGAATTAAAATTCTTGCATTTATGGAAGAATTACAGACTCATCTTTCTTTACCAGTTGCTTCCTCTCAGTCTCCCTTAGCTAAGCTCACGTTTTAGTTCTCAAGCTGCTGCTAATTATTTGCAATTTGCTTCAGAATCTGTATTAGTAGTGCACTTTAGCAAAAAGTCTAAATCACAATCAAAATTCAAAATGGCTTTTAAAAGCTATTGAACAAAATATAAATGAAGTACATAATGCCACTAAAAGCTGGAAGAAGCATCAAATGATTTATTTCTTTGAGTAAGTGTTCATAACGTCAAATATTTATTTGATTCTACTTTTACTAATCATAAAAAATTGATTAGTGAAAGTAGTGCAAGCTCTCCTTATTCTGTACATAGAATAAAATGAGATATACAGAATATGAAAATAAGGTCACTTAAAATTTGTCAACTTTTTGAGCTTGAAGATTAAGATTTGATTAACCTTTTGTCAAACTGTTGGATTTCTTTTATAAAGACTATGGGGAGGAAGCCTTACTTAATGAAGATTAATATGTTTCTTTCTGACTGATGGAATTTTCAAAAAAGTGAGATCATTACTCAGTGCTTCTTTTCTTCATGTTCACTATATCCAAACATTTTTTTGTTCATGCTGCAATCTCCAGTCCTTAGAAATAACATATCAAATCTTCTAATGGTCAAATGAAAGGTGAAATCATTTTAATTAGAAACTTGATTGCAAATTACCAATAATGGGAACTGACAGAATTCGAACATCTTCACAAAAAGCACATATACTTTTGAAAGAAAACTTAAAAAAAACCCAACAAACCCACACATTTTGTCCCCCATAATTCTAAAGTCTATACAATTTATAACAATACATTCTTTTCTCATGCAAAGTCTCATCCAAACCTCTCTCCTTACTTTGTATTTGATATGGTCCTTCTGGTAATGCACAATAAATCTCATAAATATAAAGGTACTCTTGTATTCTTGTTCATACTGTTGTTGAACTTATCTGCCACAAGTCAACTTATATAAGTGTAACGTAGCCTGCTCTTCTCTCTATCTGTGTAATAAGAATCCACCCTGAAATTAGGGGCTGTACCTAATGGCACACCATTACAACCTACCTCCATGAACGGGTCACAGTCTTTCTTAGCTGAGGGACAGCAAGTCTCATAAATTATTATGATCTACATTGTCCATGGGCTTCTAGAAAACCTAAAATAATAGTTTCTAATACAGCTTATACAAGTAAAAAGGATACAGTATTTCTATAGTTATAGGCTGTTAATATTTTCTTGGAATAGCAATCAATAAAACCTTGGGACAGCAGCAATGATGCATATGTTATTTATTAAAAACCTCCACTTTTTTGACAGTCAACAATAAAATATGTAACTCAGTTCACTGTGCTTAGTTTCTTCCCTGTGCTGCTTTTGTCCAACAAGACACAATGTCTGCTAGGATGGATCAGGATCTTATCCACGGCATGCCACAATACCCTAGCTGTTGATGCTCGGGGTTGTGGCAGTACCAGTACAACATTATTTCAGGCAGAGGTGGCTGCATTTGGAGACTTTGTGTGTCGCTCTTCAGCAAAACTACACATTACCAAGGATGCCAGAAAAGTACAAAAAGGTCAGTGAAAAGCATTGCCTCTTACCATACTAACCACCAACAGTGGCCTGACACATGCAGCAGCAGACGATCCCCTTTTTCACAAGATGGACACTTAACGCACAACAGCTCAGACTTCTGCTGTGCCAAGATTATTCTATATTATCTGTACATTCTGAAAGCATATTATAGACAAGCTGCTTATTCATATACATTCCACTTGAATGAAGGAATATATTCACAGTACAGCTAGCTATTTTGGTCTTTGGTAAAGCTATATTATGACAGTGTAACTACACTATATTCTAGTCTATATATTCTAGCTTCAAGATGATCACAAAAAAATTTAGTTTACTGAGATACACTGAGACAAACTTGATACGCTGTATTTATCCAGTAGTTCCCCGAGTAATTTACCCTCCTTTCCAACATGTGAGTGAAGTGTTAAGTAGTTCACAATACAATCCATGACAGAAGGTAAGCTGAGTTTCTTCCTGACAAATCCCTGGCAAATTCACAAGACTATTTATCCCACTGGTCATTGTGTAAAAGATATATCGAACAGTAGAAGAGGTCAGGTCAGACGATGGCCTCAAAAGCTGTAATCACAGATAACATCATGAAAAGACTGCAGCTAAAGGTAACTAAAGTGTTGGTGTCCCAAGGCTTGCAACAGGAGCTCCAGATGCACCTCAGAAACCAGCAGCTTTTGCGTGCCATTTCCCTCACGGAACTTCTCTAGAAACCACAACTGCAATTTAACATAGGTAAGTCACGCATTTGAGCATGAATCCATCAGTCTTAATACCTTCTTGGTAACCCAGTTTATAATCAGACATGGGCTACCGGCTTGGCACTGGAGACTACAACAGCTATGAGCAACTTCCCAGGGGGCTGTTAAAGAAATGCAGACTTGGGCCTGTACAGAACTGTTTTTAAGGGTAACAAGCAGAAAAAAGAAACTGTATCTTACATACATAAAAGTCATCACATAAGGTAATTTGGATGTAGCGAGAAGCTGCAGACCAGTGAAGAAAGAGCAAAGGAGTAAAAGTGTGTTACCAAACACACAAAAATGACGTCAAGTGAATTCTGGGGTAAAGAAAAAGAAAGCATCAACATGAACATCATATTGCTCCCAGCGAAGGACTTCATATGCTGGCAAGCCCCCACCACCCGACCCAAGGTCTGCTGCCAGCCTGCACACCCAAGGCGTGGTGCCATGGGCAGAACTGCAGGGACTGGGAGGAACAAGTGACTACATATAACACTCTTGGCAGCAACATTATCCTTTCTTCTTTCTTTAACAATTAAATCTGGACTAACAATAACCATACTCAAGATTTCAGTTACACAAAGAATAAATTATTTGCTTTATATATACAACGTATGTTTCTCCTTTCCCCATAAACAAGATGTGTGCGTAACACCCTGCAGCCTTGCTGCTCAACTGCTCTTAAGCCATTCTATAGCACCATCAGTGCAATACTATCATTTCTGAAAGAGAATAAATGTTTCAGGAGGACTGTGAACTCTGCAACAGCATGGTAACACAGAAGTACTTCAGTCCTCTTTATCTCAAAGTTTATTGTACTTTAAATATAAGTTCAACCAGTTAAGTGTACAACTTTAAAACTGCTATGTTATTTTGAGAACTTATCCAGAGCAGCAGTGGTTTTGAACACTGAAATCAGAGCTTCCACCTTTGTCAAGTTGGAAAGGTTTATATTATTATTTGATCTTCCTTTCTCTAAAGTCACTTGAGGAAGTGAATGAGAAAGCTGGTGCAGGTACAGTACGAGCTGCACAGAGTCAAAACGCTCCTCCAGTACTGCATACGTCAGTCGTAACTCTGGTGATTCACAGCTAGTCAGTCACTGCAACTGAACATTACTTCATATTAAATCCACTATCTTTTGTTACAGATTTCAGGGTATAGGATTAGAATGGTCCCTTTTCTTCTGTGTTTCCTCTGTCTTACTTTAAGAAACTTCTCCAAGGCCTAGTATTTCCCTAACAAAGGTCACAATTGAGACCTTGTAGTTACTGCTTGCCTCCTCCATCTGTGTTTTCATTTCACTTCCTTCTCTTCCTGCTTCACTTTGGTACCAACACTAAATAATGCTTTTAGCGCTCCAACAGCCAGCTGAGGAATCCCTGAGCAGTCTGAAGATAATTTTTGCTATGAGTATTATCACAGAAAGAGTGACTGAAATCCAAGTAAATCAACACACAATGAGATAACCTGAAGGATTTACAGTTTAAATGCAGACATGACAGTGCAAGAAAAAGAATTATAAGCCAGTGTACACACGTGACTAAGGTTACAAAAGTTAAACCTTTGAGGCCTAGTGTCTTCAATTAATTAGAAGACGATCAGTTGCTAGAGAACATCAGTATGGACTTGAAAACTCAAGGCTGCAGGGCAAGACAGCAGCACCTGGCAGCGTGGATAAACAATGCAGTATCTCACTCACCTGTTTATCCTGAGTTCAGACTAGCACTGGGAACATGAAAGCAAGCTCACTTCACGAAAACTGACCACAAGTCACCTTTGTAAGACAAAACTACATGTTTGAAAAAAGATACAAATGAACTGATGACGTGCCAAGTTATAAAGTGAAGCAAAAAGGCCAACAATATTTTTTCTGATGGACCAGGATCATTTCAAGAGGATATTGCAGTTCTGAAGCTGGCTACATAGTCTTCCTCTATGCAAAATGATCATGAAGAGAAATGAAATTAAATAAAACTGGAGGAGCCACAAATGATATTTCTGTCTGAAATCTTTCAGAAAACTATTACAAGCTTTAGACATTAGCAAACAATGCGAACGTATAACAAGATATACACAAAAGGGAATTTATAACAGAAATACTTCATCTTTGCTCTAGCCACGATAACAAGAACCATTATTAATTTTGGATTTTGTACACTTAAGTAGTTATTATCAAAGTCTAACAATATACCAGAAATCTAACAAACACATGGGCGTGCACGCACACACACGCAGACGCACAAAAAATGCAAGTATTACCCTCCCGGGCATCAAGAGCTTTCCCTGGCAGAGCAGATGAGGAAGCCTGGGTCCCTCTGCTGTTAGCAGGCTAGCTCAGTCCCGCGCCTGCACCAGGCCAAGTGCAGGCCAGGAGCTCACAGAACTGCTCCTATTTACAATCTACGGTTTGTGTACTTCAGCTTAATAACAGAGTGCATTCTGGCACAACACAACGTTTATGGGAACATTTTGTCTTACTCCAAGACAGAGAAAACGTCTGACAGATTAAGTTACCACTTTACAAAATAAACTTAAAGAAGCAGCCTATGCATTTACAAAGAAACTCCCAAGTCTGAACAGGTCTGTTCTCTTGGGCTGCTCTGAAGGAAAGCTTTAATTAAAGACAAAAATGAGATGCACAGCACCTTTAAGAGAGAGCGAGCTTAGGAGATTCACCTCAGATCAGGGTTCTGCTGCACTGAAGTGCTTCTTAAAAGAGCACTTAAGTGAAATACTTCCCATTGTCATTTATCAAAACTCTTTCACTCCATCCACTCAGAGGTTTATGCTTTTTTCTGCCTGTGAAGTTTTACTATCTGACTGCTTAAGCATATGTGGTAAGTGTGCTGGAAACGCTTACAAAGTACCACAGATCAGCTTCCTATGGTAAGTACCACTGTAACAATGCACATTTTCACAGGGAGGGGTGTCAGAATGCTGATGAAAAAGGATGACACCTAGACTGGCACATGAGAGGGAAGCAACCACAAAAAGGACTGTGAGGCAGAGGAGCATCCCCTTTTGTGGCATTACAGACTGTACAATTTTCCAGATCCACTTTTTCCTGGGAAGGTACCAGAGTGATGGGAAATACAGCTGGACTAGCCACACATGCTGCTCGACACACAGTCTGAGAAGTAGGCCTGTTTAAATATTCCATGTCACAATCACAGACTTTGACCAAGGTTAAAGTAATCAAAGCAAAACCAAAATACCTTCCCCTCAAAACTACTATTTGAAACCAAATTATTTTTCGCATACTTATTTTTAAATTTTTTGTATTTTGTAAACCGTATGCTTACTGATTATACATACCAGATTTAACAACTATATAACATTTGCTATATTAAACTCAAATGTAATGTAGGAATTGGTTAAGCACAGTTTAACAAGAGAAAGACCTGAAAGTATATTTTTCTTTCTCAGCTATCACAAATTTGGAAATTTTGTACAATATTTTGTTCTTGAAACTAACAGCTAACAAAGATTACAGTGGATGGAGAGACTGCAGATGACACTACTGTGCAAATGCTCACATATACTGTGCTTTTGCATCATCATTTCATTTAACACAAACAATGAGGCCTGGAATTTTTAAGCCATTTTAGGGACTCAGAAATGTAAGAATCTTTAGACTTATTAGAAAACAAGTATTTAATATTGAGACATCCAAATCTTGGAAAGGCTCTTTACTTTCAGTTCTAGAGAAGCATTTTACAAAATAAGAACAAGTTTTCAAAATATCACAATGCCAATTTAAATCTTTCTTTAAACAATACATAAAAACCTTCTCAAAGATGAAAGAATATATGCACATCATACTGAAAAGTCCTGTAGCATTTGCCAGACCCATCACATTTTCAAGATGGTTCTTACATTTAACTGAGAGAGACAGCATCTATGTACCTCTCTCTTGATCCCAAATTCACTGCTCTACTTCAATTCTGTACTATATTCTAAAGGCTCTATTGACGGCATGTAGGAAAGAGCTTGAAGTCACTTGGTGTCTGAATGGAGCGGAACTGTGTAAGGGCAGCAGACTATTAAGGGTGAAAATCATTTAGGTACAAAGGACTAACGAAAGATCCATACATGAACAACAGGTCCGATATATCCTGCAGCATTAACTGCAAACCAATGAAAACAATTCACTATCTAACCTAAGCATAGTCCATTCAAATAAGCTTAGTATTACTCGGTAAGGCATAAATATTAAATTAGACTTGATTACTATAAAATGTAAAACAACCACATTAAAAAATAAGGTTTATGTGAGCTTTACATGTCACTACACTTCATCTATGGACTATTTGAAGATTATCACAATGACATACCTACCCAAAGAGGGAATGATTTCTTGACTAGATGCTACTTCTCCGATGAGAGTTAGTATGTTTGCTCTGGCTGGACACACAGTATTTTGCAATAGGAATTTTATGATTAGAAATTTTCTTTTAAAGGCATACATATCATTAAGCTTTCTACTAAATTTCAGAGCAAATAAAAACTGTGTTATTCATTTTAAGATGTATTCCTTATCCTTCCACCCTCCCCCACACCAAAAATTGCATGACCATCTCTGGTCTTTAACTCTGTTCTGCTTTAGATGGTTTGAAGAAGGAAACCCTGGTTGTATAATCGGTAAGAACATGTAACACTTCTGTTAGATTTGTAGAGAAAATTATTTACCTACTAAAGACTAATACTTTAAATAGCAACAATCAGTTCTTTAGGGAAAGTAAAAATATTTGTGTTATAAGAAATGCAAACATCTTTTAAAGCACAAATTTTTCTTAACTGTAAAGTTAACTTAAAATACTGTTACTTAAAAGTTAGGAAATCCTCAACTACTAGGGTTTCTAATTTAGAAGATTTGAATGTTTAGTTTACTTTTAATCACACTGATTAAATTTCACTGTATTTTTTCCCACTTCAAATTTATTATTACATCACAAAACCCTAAGAAGGCCAGCAGAAACTAGTTATATATACCCACCAAGGTCTGATTTGACAGAGAAAAAAACCTGTTTGGTTTAAATTAGAGAAACTACATGTAGGAAGAGATCATAAATACTTGTTTGCAGTATACCTGACTCTAGACACTACCACTCTATAGACAACATCAAAAAAAAAGTCAGAATGATTTACAAAAGCAAGCCAAGCTCTACAAAAAAAGTAGCGTAATTAATTTTAAACACCTACTTGCTTTTGTAGCCACTGTTCTCGCCTTCTTTGTTTTCTTCTCAAGCTTTTCAACCTGTTTCTTTCTCTCTTATTCAGATTCTGGTTGAAGGAAATACTCGTAGGCTGCACAAGACCAGCAGGTGTCATGTATTGTTCCTCTTCTACAGTGCTTGTAGGTAAAGAAAGGTTCATCACAAAAGGTGACACATCAGCAATAGAGGTCCCAGAAGATTGTCCAGTAGCTTCAAAATCACATTTACTTTCTGTTTCTCTATGTAGTAATGTGGCAAATGAAGTAACTTGAAACCTGTTTTGTAGTAGTTTGTCAGCACTGGAACTATATAGATCCTGAAAACAACTACCATCTTTCCCATTGGACTCTAACTGCAAGCAGCTTTGTGTGTAAACAGGTGGATTTTCATTTTGGCCGTGGTAAATTGTTCCAAAACGGCAAGTTTCATATAATGCAGGTGGCAAAACAAGTCTCTCTCTTACATCTAAATCCAAACTGCGTGATCTTCTGTGAAAAGGTTTTACAGTGCATGCATCATTCATAGGATAGGAAGCAGAACGATTTCTTTTTTTATTTAATGCCTTTAAGGGAAGTTTTTTAGTTTTCATTGCAAAGCTGGGAGCTCTTACTTCTAGACAAAGTGCTTCTGTTAATCTTCCAGTACCTTTACTATTTCTGGACATGTATGAAAGCCCTTGATTTTTGATTTCCAAAGCTGCAGTTTCCACTTCATGGCAGGTATTCTTGCTAAAACCAGACTGAATTTTGAGAAGAGGTAAGTGTTTTCCTGCTGATTTTGCCAATTTAACGGAGAAAGCTGGCTGCTGGTCAGTCCGACTTTTGCAGAAATGTATATTTACTATCTGTCCACAGGAACATTTTGTGTTGCAAACAAAGTTAAAGCCCCCTAAGCAGGCGTCACAGAATGGGCAGTGCAGTTTTCCGATTGTCCACTGTGCCTATTGACAAGAAAAGAAAAAAACAAACACACAACACATTCACTGTAAATAAAAGATTAAGAAATCACTACTAGAATTACTTTTCTCCTTAATAAAAGGGTTTACTTTTTGTTTTTCTAACACAATAAAAGAGACTTCACAGCAGAAAGAAAACCCACCACAAATAACGTTTTGGTAAAAACTCTGCTTGCTGCAGTGATAACTAATTCCAAGAAATCTAGAACACACATTTCAAAATGTAGGGGCTTTGAAATATGTTTAAAATTTGTCCATAGATAGAATAATGCTGCAATACTAATGAAAACATTGTATCCTTTAAAGCAGTGAAATTGATTTACCATGCTAATCTGGAATTCGCAAGCATAGTTTCTCCGCTGAGTCTTCTGAGCACTGATACATTTCTTGCATACTAAGTACAGTGGAAGGAGATTTCTTACAAAGTGAATATAGCTTTTAACTTTGCTTACCCCACAAAAGCTTGAAATAGTACTTGTATTTTGGTGTATGTAGTATTACAACACATTCTGTGTGCAGATACCCTGACAAATCCTTAATACTCTATCTATAAGGAGACAGTTAGTTTCATTATTTGTAACTCTATGAATTTAATTTCAATCCTAAAGGCACTTCTCAAAAGAAAATATTTATCAAAGATCTATAAACTACTATTTGCACAACTGTAAGTATTTTCAATAACTGTACTAATCTGTCAGCAGAAACATTTTTGAGGATTAAAGTTACACAAGTGTTCATAGAATCAAAGCCCAGACGAGAAACAACATTATCAACCCCAGTCACACATTACTCACTAGTGTGCCTAAAGTGGGGTTGAGCCATGAATACAGAAGCTGCCCAACATTTCTAGTTAAAGCATTGCTTTCAGTTGGTCTCAGTCTTTCAAGGTAGTATGGGAAGATGATTCCATGACTGATGCTTGTCTGATGGAAAACTTCAGAAAGTTTCAGTAAAACTAATTTTGGAGTTTCAGAAAAAAGACTTCTGCAGAAAAAAAAGGTTATTTTTCACATGCAATGCGAGAAAACTTTTTGAAACCCTTCTTTGCGAAACTTACTCCTGCCTTATGGGTTAAAACCTCAAAATTTCACAAGGTATCAGAGATGCCTTTCATTGCACCTATAAGAGTCTGTTTAAATCTGGATATGATTTTAAATTAGAGGAAAAAAAATCTCAGTTTACATATGCCTAAAGGCTTTCAAATCCCTGAAAACTCCCTGAAAACTCCCTGAAGAGGCACAGTCTCTCTCAGTTTATAAAGCTGACCAACATGTGCATATGCCATTCCCAAAGAAGAATGAAGCTGCTTCAGAGATTTACTGTAAAGTCTCCCACACTCTATTTCCCAGATGCCACGGCTAGGCACTGAAAATCAGGGAAAAGCACTTTCTAATGTTCTTAATGAGTCTTTCTGGCTCTCAGACACTGGAACAGAGAAGAAGAGTGACTCCTGAAGGTTAGGGAAGGCTAGGAGCTCAGGAAAAAATGCGAATGCAAGAGACAGTGGGGAAGAAAAATGACATCTCTATGTCATATGTGTGTAGAGACCGGGAGATGAGGTGCAGCGCAAGGGAGTCCAGGACTGATTTAGCCTGAGTTTGGCAATGGACTGTGGAAGTATTGACTCAGTAAAAGAAGTAACAGCCTACTAGTGGAGGAGGTGGTAGAGGGAAAATCAGCAAGATCTGAAAAGGAGCTGAGGGTACACAGATTTAATGAAAGACTGCATAAAGAGGAAAAACTGGGAAGGGTCAGCCAAAGAAGCTGAATCAAGTGATCAGTGATGGGGAAAATGCAGGTCAATAAAGGTCACTAGCAGCACTAGCTAGGTATTTGTAATTATTGAAGATTATCTATACACTAATGCATGCATGAGACCCAATGAGATTGGTTAAGAACAGGGACAGATGGCAAAAAAGAACTGTCTGGGAAGTAGTGGGTTTTTACAGCCTGCAAATAGACTTTGTGCTTATGTAAAATGATTTAGCCTTTGATTCAGGAGTCATACCGGAGAAAATAACACATGATCACAAAATTTTTCAGAGCCCAGGAGGATCTGGGGATAAGTTAGAATTATTTAAAAAAACCCCACACATTTATCCATAAATCCACAGGATCTTTCCAGACAGGTCAGAAATAAACGAGGCCAGAGTTCCCAGGATACTACAGGACAAAATGAACGCTAAGACATTGCAGGTGTTCATAGAGAATTGCATTCTCTGCCTCTGCCACCAGAGGAGCATTGCTCCCCTGCAGTGCTGAGCAATTATGTGAAGCCTTTTCTGAGCAGTCTATAGGGTTTGTATTTCCCAGGTCTTCAACCTGACCCTCTAGGCTTTCAAACGCAGAAGGCTGGCCATTGACAGCTAAAGATGAAAAGAAAAATATTAGTATCAATATTGAATCCTATTTTACTGAAATAATGTAACATGCAAAGTACTGTAAAAAACTGCATCCTTATGATGAGGTATTCAAGATAAGGCAATTCACACCTAATTTTCACATCACCACCCCCCACGCCCCCAGATTAATGTCTGTGAAACAGATACACTATTCTTTCATGCACCATTGAAATATAAGAGATCATTAATTTTAAAAAGAGTTTCATGAATGTGTAACAAAATAAACCATGGAGGAAAACAAATGAAGGAATGTGAAACAAATTTTCTTAATTTCTGAATGCTTAGGTTTACAGTCATAACAATTTTTGTCTTTGTGTATCATTTTCAGGGTGGATTTGCTTAGATCAGAAGTTACTTGCAATACAGTAAAATTTAGATACTGGGGTCTAAGCAGAAAGGAATGCAGGTACCATTTACCTCTCAAAATTAGACTCATCAGAGAAAAACTGTAGGGCAAAAGAAAAGCTTTGTTTCTGCTTATTATATCTATGCAACTGCATTAACTTCTAGATCTAAAATAACTTAAAGAAAATACTCAACTGAAGCAATCAGTACAACAGGAAAGTTATGAGACAGTTTGTAAATCCAAGTGGACAGGTCAAACTCGATGGGCAGTGACACTGGCTTGTGATCAGACCTTTGAACTTGCAGGAAGGTAACTACTTTCTATACATATGACATAATAGCACATTAAATATAAAAGACATCACATCGTATTCCAACAACCGACCTCTTTAACAACTCCCTACTCCAGTTTTATAGAGCAACGTGCTTCTTACTGTCAGTCAGATATGTATTAGTACTGCAAGATACTATAATCAAGACAAACCAAAACACAAAGCCTCGATAATTAATATACTTTTAAGCATTGACAAAATCTGCAGAGGTGCCCATGACAGTTATTTGGACAAACATTAATAAATTCATCTATAAATGGGCAGGAACACTTGTAGGTTTTGTGCATACATTAAAAAAAACCAAAAACAAAAACATCAAGAGGGGAAAAATCCTCTGTAAATGGTAATGATAGAAGTTACCGAGAAAAATTCCCTGAGTTACAAAGTCTCTAACATACATGGACCTTGGTAGAAAAGTGCCCTTGAAATTTGTTGCTTTTACTCATTTCACATTTTGAATGATAAAGATAAAAAAAAAATAAAAATCTACCTTTTCAATGACACATTTCACCCACTCTGGAATGGCTTCTAAGTTCACGTGCCATACATTGCAAGACTCCTGAGCTGCAGCTGAAGGTTGTGATGTCTGCTGAAAAAAGAATTATTGTATTGATATTCAACCTTCACGTAAATATTTTTTGTTTGACTATAGCCAGAATTCATCTTCCCAAATTCAGTAAATATTTTATTAACAAAATGATAAAACTCAAAGATGTTGGTGCAGTCTTTAAACTAAAAATCAGGTAGATGCTGTCAACAATTGCCAATTTCTGAATCTAAGGACATTGGACAGACTCATCTGTGGAGACGGAGGTGTTTGGAGGTGGTTTTGTTTTGTTTACAAGAACAGAAAGTATGCAACTGCTAATTTTTCAAGTATATTTGGAAATTGGTTTCAGAAGCACAATCTGCTGGCACAATTTTCCAGTAAAGACAGGAAAATTTGAGTTCTGTTTTATATGAAGACTGTGGTCAGTACTACACAACTATCCCACAAATAATTTTAAATTAATTTTTTAATGCTTGTTAGAACAACTACCAGAGAAACCAGGGACTCTTAACAGCTTTTGAGTTTTTACTGAAATGATGTGACCAACTGAAAAGAAAACAAAATCTCAAAAACTGTAGCATTTCACCAACTGATACTAAAATAAAAACATTTACCTCACTGCCTTTCAGCACAGAAGTGATACTAGTGTAGTTACATTTTTTAATGTGGTTTACAATGTTGTTAATGTCATAAAGATGGCTAAAAATATAAAGAAACTCTGGTGAGTGTTACAGTCTTAAAATCAGTTGTTAAAATTTACAAATACGGAAAATCACTGACTCCTAGGTTATGAAACTCATGGGAATAAAAGTTTCATTATGCATAGGCTATACACAGAAGACAGAGTATTTCAGAAATTCTCCAAGTAATGACAGAAGACAGATAGATCCATTTGCCATGTCTATGCTATCGTCTTCCTCCTGTCTGTGGAGGGTATCTGTACTTCAACTTGGATATAATTCTGATCTGAAGTGCTTATACTGCATTCATAACTTCAACATATGGTTTTAAGACTTGTTCTAAGATTTTTCTCTTTTACTCATATTCCACCTATGTCTTTGACTGAAGGTCTAAAATTCATCAGGGAAAGCCAACAGACTGAAAACACTACCGAAAACATTACTTTTCTCATCAGAGTACAATCTTTGCCTCCCAGTGTCTCAGGACACAGCGCTGAATTACATAACTATGCTTTTTATCTGCTATCTACATAATTAGAGAAGGAGCTAGTTCAATCTTGTGCACAATGACGGTGGATCTTCAATAGCAATCAAAAGCTCCACCATGAGGCACAAAGATACCTCCTTCTTTTCACTGCATTTTTTCCATGAAAGGAGTTGAAATTCCCCCCCTCAACTGCTTCAAACCATGCACGAAATAAAAACTCAAGTGTACAGTATGAAAAATATTCCGTAACTCCAAGATCTGTACACAGAGTCATTAAAACAGGCTTTATTAATAATACTAATTTTATCAGGATCTTAAAAATTAGTAACTTTTTTCCTACCTCTATTGGTTATACCCTCTCCAGTGCCAAAAGGAATGTTATTGTATTTCTAGTGCGTTAATAAAAAAGATCAACACCTTCCCTTCTATTTGCTTTTTCGCTTTGATTCAAGATCATAGGATGTACGCACAGACATTTGGCATATATGGAAAGACTCTAAGTCTTTATGATTACCAAATTCCATTATAAAGCAGCAAGAAATACTCTCATTGTTTTATTCCGTATGATTATTTTACTTGCAGGTAAGTCTTGCGGTCCCTGTCTGCTCCCCCCGCCTTTTCCCAGGTAGGCTAAACTTCTGAACTATTTTTGTGCACAGATTATCCCCCACTTTTTCAAAATCAAGACCAAAAATTTCTGATGTAGGAATATTTGACACAATAGTTAACTATTGCAGGGAAAATTATCACTATTTAAAACACAGTTTAGAAACAAAGAGTTTTCTGTCAAGAGATATTAAACCAAAAAATGATCACGTTAAAACTGTCAAAAACAGAGCCCATTTTAATATAAGAAATGGTAACACTATATACTCTACACAAGCTAGTAGTCAAATGTATCATGAATACTACCCTTCATGTCGCAGAACATAAAGGTGATCACTGCCTCCTTGGCTTCATTAGCATTACTACTTATATTACTCTCTGTGGAATTGTCCATATTTTAGTACTAAAACCCAGGAGATTAATTACTAACTGAGGGCAAGTCTAATACTTTTCCTTTATTTAAAAACAATGGCACTGGAAAAAGTTACAAACTCCCTCCAGATGATATACTTACCTCAGATGGTTCTTTTCCATGACATTTTGCAAGGCAAACAGAATTTGCTATATATTTTCTACATCTCCAGCACTGTAGTACATCAGCCTCATGGTTACTCATTTCAACTTATGAGTCTTCAGCTCTGTATGTCTATCTGTAAAAATCACAGAACATACAATTCAATTGCATGTTGACACACATTTTCCTCTTCTGACCCAGAAGTCTATCAGTGGTCTTTTCACTATAGAGGAGACTAATACTTTACTTACCAACACCCTCTGATCTTGTATAGCATGCCACCTAGACATTTTAAACAGCAAAATGAAACAGTTGTGTTTATTTCCAGGTTGCATACAGAACTAGACAGCAACAAAAAACCACAAATAAAAATAATAAACCAACTTCCTCAATGTTTAGGCGAAAAACAATAGAACTCCAGTTTTCCCAGAATACGTCCATAGAAATAAGTCATTGCTATCCCCCACATTAAATACACACACAAACATATATGTGATGCCACATAACAAAAATGAATGTTGACATAAAACTACAGAAGACAAAGACTCTTTTCTCAATGTGTCCCTGGAGGCTTGCTCCCTTCAATTATTTTATGTAGCAGGATCAGTACCATGGGTGCACCAGAGCTTTTCACAGACCTGAACTGACCTCATTCTAAAACAAGAGACCTAAATTAAGACAACCAGAGGGACAAGGCATTTATCTCTCTTTGTGCCCTTCTATGTTCTGATGTCTCTTTGGTCTTCTCTAATCTGTTTCCAAAGCCTTCCTTTTTCACCATGCTTTCTCCAAAGGCTGTCCAGCTCTTCTTTCTACCTGCTTCTGTTTTTACCCCCTAGTGCTAGCTAACATGAAAAAAATAAGAAAATCTTTTACATCTACACACTGAACTCAAGCACCATGCAAGGATTATGCCTACTCACAGTGCTAAAGCGCACAGCTCTTACTGACAGGGAAGCTGGGCCATAAAACTTAGAAGCCAGTATTTAAAGAATCTCTGTTCTTCCACAGTCCAAACATCTGATTTTGCATTTGTTTCAACAACTTAATTTTTACCTACTTTTCACTAACTAAAGAAACTCTGAAGTCCTCAGTATAGACTGTCTGAAGAGCAGTCTGGCTTACTGAGCCATACAGTGCATTTTCCCCATTTTGCATTTTCCCCATTTCTACCTTTCATTTTCCTACCTTGTTTCTGAATTAAACAGAGATGATGAAAAACCCACACAGAGCCTATTCATTATTTTTCAATTATATCTGATGTCTTCTTTCGGCAGATTTCCTCCTTTTTCTACATATGTAAAGAGTCTGAAATACAGTTTGACAAGGAAGAACAGAAACAACCTGTGCATACATTAGACTCCTAGCTCAAGTGTATGTGCAGCTTTAAATAAACAGATCCACGCTAAGCTTAGGAAGTGAAATTAAGGCAAACATTACATCTTTTCTTGCAATGTCACCATAAATTAAAATGAATTTTTGTTAAGATTCCATTAATATATTTTAAAGTAAGTTAAGATGGCCAAGCAAATGATTATGGAAGAGACACTTACAAAAAAGGCAGAATTTACACTGGAAACCTGTTTTGTTTGACCAAAAAGTGATGACTCAAACACCCTGGCTTGAACAGAATCTCTCTCAAATTCCTATTAACCTCACTGTGTCAGTGCTGCTAGCTTCTGTACCAAGCACATTTCAAAAGTGGGATGCATAAAAATACTGGACGTCTCTATAAATTACTTTTAAAAAAAAAAAAGTAAATTCAGGCTCTGAAAGATTTTTACAAGCAGTGTGTATCACTTTGCTGTGATAAATGCAGTATTAGACTTCACAGGGTATTGAAACAATGATTACCAGTTATCACAGCATAACAGAATCATAGAATACCATGTTGGAAGGGATCTCAAGGGTCATCTGGTCCAACCTTTCCTGGCAAAAGCATGGTCTAGACATCACCCAGCACTCTGTCCAGTTGAATCTTAAAAGTGTCCAATGTTGGAGAATCCACCACTTCCCCGAGGAGATTATTCCTATGAACGATTCTTCTCAATGTGGAAAATTCCAGGTATGGCCTGTCACGTGCTGAGTACAGTGGGATAATGACTTCTTTATCTTGGCTGGTGACGCCCTTGTTGATGCAACCCAGCATCCTGTTGGCTTTCTTTGTCGCTGCAGCACAGCGTTCACTCATATTCAGCTTGTCCACCAGGACCCCCAGGTCCCTTTCCATGGAGCTGCTGCCTAGCCAGGTAGATTCCAGCCTGTGCTGCACTCCTGGATTATGTTTTACATATGTCCTTGCTGAACTTCGTAAGGTTCTTGTTTGCCCATTCTTCCAGCCTATCCAGGTCTTCCTGCAGAGTGGCTCTCCCTTCCAAAGTGCCCACTTCCTCATTGAGTTTGGTATCATCAGCAACTTTGTCAGGGTACACTTGGTCCATCCTCCACATCACTGATGAAGCTATTAAACAGCGTTGGGCCCAATATCGATCCCTGGGGGACCCCACTTGTGACAGGTTGACAAGTTTGAAAACGAGCTATTTACCACCGCCCCCCCAGGTGCAGCCTGGCAGCCTCTTCTCCACCCACCACACAGACCACTTGTCTAGACCTTAACACATCAGTGTCTCTAGGAGGAGGCTGTGGGGAGCTGTGTTGAAAGCCCTGGAGAAATCCAGGTAGGCAATGTCCACTGCTCACCCCTCATCAATCAAGCAGGTAACTTTGTCGTAGAAGGCAATCAGGTTTGTCAAGCACACTTGCCCCTTGGTGAATCTGTGCCGGCTTCTCCCAGTCACATTCTTCATTTAACTCCTGATAGCCCCCAGGAGGATTCGTTCCATAACTTTCCCTGGGACTGAAGTAACACTGGTGGGCCTGTAATTTCCTGGATCCTCCTTTAAGCCCTTCTTGTAGATGAGGGTGAAAATGGCCTTCTTCCAGTCCTCTGGGATATCCCCCAATCTCCACAAGTTCTCAGAGATTATGGAGAGTGGCCTCACAACGACACCAGCCAGCTCTCTTAACACCATTGGGTGGATACCATCATGGCCCATCGATTTGTGGGGGTCAAGCTCCCGTAATAGTTCGCGTAGCAGCTCTTCCTTCACTGATGGTGGGTCTGTGTTTGCCTCAGCCTGGGTTGCTGTTCCCAAGGCCTGGGGCCCAACAGTGCTGGTAAAGACAGAGGTGAAGAAGGTGTTGAGAACCTCTGCCTTTGCAGCATTGTTGGTGACTAATTCACCTTTCCTGTTTAACAGCCGGCCAATATATTCCTTCCGTTTCTACTTGTTGTTTACATACCCAAAAGAGCCTTTCTTGTCGTGTTAGACATCTCTGGCCAATTTCAATTCAAGCTGAGCTTTTGCTTTTCTAACTGCATCTCTGTACGTCCCAGCAATGCCCTTGTAGCTCTCAATCGGTACTCATCTGCTTTTCCATCTCTGGTACACTTCTCTTTTGGTTTTGGCCAGACTCAGAAGCTTGCAGTTAAGCCAACGGGGTCTCCTGTGTCACCTGCTTCCCTCACCTTTAAAGGGGATAAACTGGTTTTGTGCTTCCTGGAGAGTGCTCTTGAAAAACTCCCAGCACTCACTAGCTCCTTTAGCCTCCATGGAAGCTTCCCATGGAATCCCTCCCAACAACAAGCCTAAGTTTGCTCTTCTAAAGTCTTTGTCTTAGTACTAACCTTCAGCGTGCTCAGGAGGATACCAAATTCCACAACATTGTGATCACTAACCGAGATATTACAAAGCAGGTTTTCTTGGTTTGTGAGTAGCAAGTCCAGCAGTGCCTTGTTCCTGGTTGTCACATCTAATATTTGCGTGAGGAAGCAGTCCTCTATGCACTCCAGGAATTTGGTGGATGACATATGAGTTGCTGTATTGTTCTTCCAAAAAATGTCTGGGGTAGTTGAAGTCACCCATAAGAATCAGGTTCTGTTGACCTGGAGCTTGCTTTGTTGGCCTTTTTGTCTTGGTAACAGATGCTTACTTTAAGATACCTCTTCGGAGATGACAACTCTGATCTTGATCCAGAGGCATTCAATAGGGCTTCCACAATCACTGTAGTTGAATTCTATAAATTCAAGGTTCTTCTTATCATAGAGCGTGGCTCTTTCTCCTTTTCTTCCACGTCTGTCTTTACAAAATAGTCTACAGCCACCCATCATGTTCCAGAGTCATGTGAGCTGTCCCACTATGTTTCAGCTTTTCCTATGATATCGTAACTTTCTGACTGGGCATGGGGCTCCAGTTCCTCCTGTTTGTTCCCCAAGCTGCGGTGAATTGGTATACATTCATTTAAGGTGGTTGGTCTTCTGGTTCACACCTTGGGAGGAAGCTATGAAACATCTGTCGTTGTTCTGGTTGGTCTGGCTTTTTCCCCAGTAGGCGGCAGTGGTGTGAGTGTTGCCACTTTGGACCTTGCCCCCAAAGTCCCTCAGTTTGAAGCTCACTTCACCAAGATGGCCAGCCTGGTGTGAAAGCCTTGCCTCTTCTAAACAGGTGGATCTCATCACTCCCTTGCAGGCTACAGTCATCGAAGGATGTCCCATTGTCACAAAAGCGAAAGTTACGAATTTGTGTGTATCACTCAAACACCTTAAAGCTGTTCTGATTCATTTATTCTTCACAGTTTCATACCAAACTTCTAGAATGAATTTAATTTTACAATAGCTCAGCGAGAACCTCAAATCTAAGGAAGGACTCAAAGACTTCTTGCCTAAGACTAGCTTAGACATGCTTTTCAGGTACAGCCATATCCCCATCTACTAAAATACATTCTTGAAATGTACTACAACTAGTGATACAGATCTTGCACACCTTATATGCTGATTCTGTCTAATCAAATGGTATATATTCAAGTCTCTGTATACATTCTGTTCCCCTTATGCTAATTGTTATAGAAAAAGCTGTTTTGCTGTCTCTTCATTTGAGGCTGATGATGCTTACTGAGGTGGGGTATAAAACAACTGGTGATAGTCCTCTGAACCAGATAAAGGACAGATGGATAAATGCACTTGTTATATTTAAAAGACAAAGTTCAAGTTATGCAAACACAGGCTGTCAAAGGATCACTGGCATTTGGAGTGATGTAAACATCCTCCTCACCTGAACAATATCAAGCAAGCAAGCAAGCAAGCAATGTTTTACTTCAAAATAAAAGCTCTTTGTTATTTATACATTTTATAAAAATTTTTACATACATTATTTTTTTATTTCTTCTTAGTTCTGCATAAACATTTCATTTAAACATACTCTTTCATAAGAGAAATGAGTGTATAATATGTATGTAATAAGCTGTACAGCACAGGTTGTATTTTGTGTAACCAAGAATTCTGACAGTGAATTACATGGGAAAAAAAACCTCAAAGTACAAATACTTTAAGGCTATATTATAGTAGGTGGAAGTCTTCCTCTGGCCTAACAGAATTTAAAAAGGAAAATTTCTGTAGGTCTATTAAAACTCTGGGCATATGTGCCTTTTGCAGTTCTTACAGAGGACAGAAGAAACGCTACAAACGCACACTAACACACTGCAGAGGTTTCTACATATATCATGCTAGAAAACAGCAAATGAAACGTTTCTGATTTGTCATATAAACATTTATTTTTATTTTGATTTGCACATAACTTCAAGTGGAACTCAAAAACATACAAACACAGGATTTTAAGGTTTTTTTATAGTTAAATGCAACTGAACCATGGAGTTCTGGACATATTTTAATGTTTTTATTTGTCTTGTTTTATATCTAAAACTATTAAAAGGCATCTTGTTCTCACCTTGCTTTGTCTTTCAGCAAAAAATGGCAACACAAAGATAAAATATTCCCATTTGACACTCAGAAACTGGATAGCGCCACTCTCAGTGGGACTTTTCACCTTGGCACTGGGCCATGTTTGTTGTGGCTGTACCACTTTCAGATCAGTTGCTTTGTGTGAGCTCATGTTTGCCTCCAAAATAGACCTGCCTGAGTGTTAAAAAGCCTGTGCTCCTCCATGGCTCTTGCTTTACGTCCTTCAAACATTCTTCTATGATTCAGACCCAGAAAAGCCAGGAGCAGAGGGTCCTAAGACTTCCAAGTCAGAGTCTCAGTTCCCGATCCTGAAAATCATTTGGCTAACCTTTTCTTACAGACCTTTGACAGAGATTTCACAGCCTTGCCAAGCTATTCAATTACCGTCTTATCCTCTATTACTTTAACTTTCCCCCTAACATCTAACCTGAATTTTCTTGCCATTTCCCTTATTTGCTGTGAATACAGAGAACACAACAGCTCCTTTTCTTCTGTGCAAGAACATTTTAGAACTTTAAACACTTACATATTAGCTCCCCTTCAAACTTGTGTTTGGGCTAAATAAATCCCTCTCTCCTCATAGAACACGCTCTCTTTATTTCCAACTCTCACTGCTATTTTGTGAATTCTTTCAAATGGGTCAGCTATTCTTGCACAGCAGTGTTCCAACCCGGATGCAGAAATCAAAATGGAGTTTTATCAGCATTGAAGTAGACTAGACAGATTATATAAAATTTCAAGGAAAAAAAAAAAATGGGGAATGCCTTACTAGGGTGGAAACGAACACAAAATTCACTAGATCCATTTTAAAATGTTGTTTACTATACTTATAAGGGCAGGAAACACTGCCAGATTAAATAACTCCCCAGCAGTAAACAATTTTAAAGTAATTTCAGCATGAGATTCTTAAGATTTTCAGATTCATACATGCTTATCAATATGTTAAGGTAAGAGGAAATAGGAATTGTATTTTTTCCCCTCCTCCCACACTGCCTAGAAAACCTATGAGCAACACCATAGAAAGCTAGTGGAACTATTCACGAAGAAAACAATGAAAAAATAGGTGAAGGATCAAGCAGCAGACATAGCAGCCAGAGAAATGGTACAGAGCTGATCAGCTTCCTGTTTATTCATCAGTCCTTGAATGGGACACTTTCCCTTCTGGCAACCCCTTACTAGTAGAAAGTCCCCTTTGGTATTTATATCTAAGTTTCTTATCCAATCCAAATTGCATAGTTGCATATTACATTTCTTCTTTCAATGAGGCCATTTCTTCTTCGAAAAGACTGATAGAAAATATGAAGTAAAACTGCAAGAAAAAGTTCTTAAATTTTCAAAGTGAAAAACTAAACACAAACCCCTAAATTTCTGTTGAAAACCTGATCTAGAATTTATTTTCAACTAGCTTGTCCCTTGTTCCCAAATGCATAAAGATAAGAAAATGAGTCCAGTGGGACAAGTGGTTCTCAATGCCTTTTTGTTCAAGAGTCGCCTGTGATCCCTTCAGAACACTGCAGCCATGCAGACTACAATAGTAATTAGGTTGCAGCGAGAAATTAGGGCACAGAAACTTGAGCGTTAGTTACCGTGAGTCTTGAAAAAAATAGATGAGTGGCAGCTTTGAAGGAGGATGACAGAGAGAAGCTAGATGAGCTGTTCTAGCAAACAAGTGTCCATACCAGAAGTTCCTGCTCCCAGAAAGGGAGGAGCTGATACTTTGCTGGACAGTGAAACAATCATGGAAAGTGTTCAGGTACAAATACAAACTCACTGCTAGCTTCAGATCTCCAGAGTATTTCTGCTTAAAGAGACACTTTTACAAGCATGCTTAGCCAGCATTTTTCAATAAAGTAGCACTGAGATGGGAAGACAAAAAAGAAAGTTTGAAGAACTGCCTGCAGGCTGCCAGAGAAGGAAAGCAGCAAGATGGGTGAAGAGCTGTGCCATCTGCTCCTGTGCTAGCTCCTGCTTGATGATGAACTGTTCTGCCAGTTCAGCTACTGTCGTGTGATCGGCTTCCGTATCATGGCCCACTGGTTGATGAGGGAGCGTGGCCAGTGTGTGACCCTCTCTACTGCAGCAGCAGCCCGTGTAATTAAAAGCCAGTCAACATAAAAATGGGAAAGAATGTTACTTGCACCGTAGTACTTAAGTTGCTACAGAATCCTACTGCCTGCTGCCCAAGTCAACGAGTCTACCAAATGCAGCAATGGAATGCGGAACGTTTAAATCCCGTTGACAGGGAGCAGACCTCACAGCTCCGTGGAAAATCACGGATCGGCGCGTCAGCTCTTTCTGCGCGAGCTCCCGCAGACCAGACCTGCCCGTTTGATGCCCAAACCTCAGCTGTTGCACGAAGTAAAGGACTGAACGCGCAGGAACAGGGTGCCCGCGTCCCCGCCTAACACCAGCTCTCGAGTCACCAGGCGGCACAGCCGCAGCAGCTGCCCCCGGCCGGGGCCGGACCCGGACCCCGACCCGGACCCCCTGCGCCCGCCCAGGCCCCGCCGCAGGGCAGCGGCAGNACAGCCGCGGCCCAGCTCGGCCCAACGGGCGGCGGCGGCGGCGCTCCCCTCCTTCCCCCGCTCCCGCTCCGCTTACCGGGCCGCGCTGTGCGAGGCTGAGAGGAGGAGGCGACGCCGCCGGGGCGAGCGGGCGGGGAAGGGGTTGCGCAGCAGCAGCTGCTCCTGCGAACGGGAAGAGACGGGAGACAAACGGCGGCGGAAAGCGCTCGCCTAGCGCGGCGCCCGCCCGGCCCGGCCGGCTGGGAAAGTCAGGCCGGGACCGGTCCTCTCGGGCGGCTGCTGCGTCCCTCGCCCCCGCGGGAGGCCGGGCCCATCGCCGGCGCCGGGCCCAGCCCTGCGGCCGGCGGCGAAGAGGGCAGCGGCCGTGCCGTGCCGAGGCCGGAGGGTGGCACGTCTTCTCGTCTCCTGACTGGCAGCGATGGAGCCGGGGTGGGGTCAGCCAGCGCCGGCGGCGGGCTGCGGCGAGGGGGAAGAGGGGCGGTGTTGAACTACGGGGAACCGCATTAAAACTTTTCAATAAACATTGGGGCAAAAAGCGTGTGTTCCAGCCCAGACCCAGAGAGCTTACAGCCAAAAGAGCGAGGCCAGGGACGTCAGGAGGAGTGAGGAGTGCCCGCCAGGCATCGCACAGCGGGCAGGGTGTCATCAGTACCCTCCGGCTGTTTTAATAGGCAGCAAGAACGACGAGAAAACTTTAAATAC
>VZSF01007353.1:102358-150405 GCA_013398295.1 Chionis minor
GGGGGGGGGGGGGGGGGGAAGAAGTAAACTTGTAAACCTTTGTAGGGAATCACTAGGAATCACGCAGGGCTGCACGGGAGGAGAGGCACGCGTACGGCTCTGAGGAACATGGGCAACAGAGAGCAGCATGGCGGGCCCCTGCCCGCTGAGCATCCTTACCTCGGTGGCGAGTAACAGCTGGGAGACGCCATGGGCTGTGTTCCCACCTTAGCAGTGTTTTCGCCATTTAGTGGCAATACTCTGACTTGCCGAGGAGCTAACATGTGCTTGTAGCTGATAGTCTGCTACCAGTAGTTGCTCCACTTCAAACGCGGGAAGGGACCGGAGTTAGGGTGGCATGAATGTAGGAAAGGCTGGAACGTTGCTGGGGAGATAAAATTGGAGTCTGCCCACTTTTTGCCCTGTGGAAGTGGTTTGAAACACTGAAACCTCCGTTTCACTGTTTCTCCCATATTGATGATACCTAACTTTTGTGCTTTTTCTTGCATTTCAATGTACGTTCCCAGCAGGTAAAGATAAGGTTTTGTTATCAGGTAGGACTCACTTTAAGATTTGGGCTGTCATGGATGCAGAAGTGCACTGCCACCATTTTTTCCCAGTGCTTTCATTTACCTGACTTTTTTGCTAATTAATTTATGCTCTTTGCTACCCTATTATTATTCTAACGGACTGCCTTGTAACAGTAGAATTACTTAGTCTGTTTTTTCTTGGGAGACAGTACAGATTTATTCAGTTCCTGCTATCTAGAGTCCTATTAATGTGAAAAGTTTTCAAACAGCAGCACGATACAGATATTTTAAATAACAGTGTAAACATGTTCATTCAGACAGCCTAGTGTTTTTCAGTAATTACAGCTAACTAAGTTACTTTATACTTGTTTGTGTGTAAGAACTATAGTTGGATGTAGTGGGGTTTTTTTTAAGAAAAAACAACAAATTACCCTATGCTACAATGAACCATTTTCCTGTCTTACCATTTTCCCACTCCATGGTTAGAAAAAATGTTGGTTTTATTTTTGTGGAGGGGTTTGTTAGGGTCTTTTTAGTGATTGCTAGCTTTGATAGGATGTTGTGCTAATTGCTACTTTGCCTTGCTTAGCGTAGACCTAGTAAATGTCTACATAAAGAAGTTCACAAGTAGGGTGCTGACAATAATTAAAATCTGTTTTGCTCTGCTATGAATGTACAGTAATTTTATGTAGAAGAGACAGACTATTAATTTGAAATAATTTCTAGTGTGGTACACTATGCTCAAATTTAAACTGAAAGGTCTCTTTAGAAAAGGCATTATTTGGCCGTCATAAAGAGTTGTGGGTCATAAGGCATTTTCTAGCAAACTTAATTGGTAAAGGCATATAGAAAAGGGCAAAACAGGGAGATGAATGGAGGAAATAAAATGCAGGTTAGAATGACTAGCTGCTAATTTAAGGCTTCACCTTCTGACATAAAAGAAAATATTAAAACTGTTAGGGGAGAGAGGTTTTATTATTTTAAAATTTTGTAATTTCATTTGCTTCCACTTAAGTAAGACGTAGGGTTGGACTATTTGAATTTAGTGTCATCCCATGCTTATGGCGAAATAGCAGTGAAGATGGCACTGCAGGAAACAAATGAAAGGCACTGCATGGCTCATGTCACAGCAACAGCAAACAGAATATGGAAAAACAAACCATGCTATAAAGTTGTATCTTGAAAATTTTGTTCAGCATATTTGATTTTATTAAGTGAAGGGAATGTGTCATTCAGTTGTGTAATTAGCTGTTTTTATTGTCTTCCAGAGAGTGTTTGTCACAGGATGAGGATGGGGCAGCTGGCCTGTGCAAGGGTAAAGTGGGTAAAGTGATTGCTAAGAAGGTTAATGGATATTGTTTGTGCTGCGGCTTTGGGATACATGAGAGCCTGGTGCAGAAGTCAATTCCAAGGCAGAATGTATATGAAGTGCTTTTTACTGGGATAGCCCCTTGAATCTATGGTGAGCAGTCCCAGAATCAGTGCCAAACTGATACACAGTAAATCAGAAACCAGAGAATATTTTTGGCTTGCTATTCTGGGGCAAGGATAGTGTAGCAGCAAGGCTATACTGAAGGCTGTATGCAGCGTGTCAGTGAACATTGAAACACACTGCAATAGTGTAGTGATTTGTGCATAGACAGCGGCATATACTGTTTCCACGTCCATGACACATGGATAGTATATCCAGTTCACAGGTGCTCTATGAGCACTTCTAGCAAGTGGTGGTGTATTGGAACAGCCACAGCAGGGACAGGTCATTTTCCTTGTCAATAGTGTTGATGAAGCTGGAAAAAGTAATCCTTAGCTTCCTAGGAAAATGGATGACCTCACTGTCACTCCTGTAGAGTCCCTTTACCAAAATGCATCTTCTCCAATAGAAGAAATTACATTTTCTCCATGTATTCAATAGTGTACTAACGACTAGACTAGACATTAACCCAGTTCCATAATCCCTAGTCCTTTGACCCGTTAGGCTGTCCCCATCAGCTGGGGTCGTCTCCATGACCTGGCTATCTGTTATTTGATCATCTATGCTGGAAGAAAGTGTCTTAGAAATTGGCCAGGGAGGAAGCATTAGCAGAAATGAATGAAGAAAGGGAAGCTGTTGGGTAGAACTTTCATGACTTGATCCCAAGCACAGGCAGAAATTTATTGTTGCTGTTATCTGTTGTGTTTCTTTTTTTTTCTAAGCACCTTGAAGAATTTAACAGCATTGTATTAGGAGAAGCCCAATGAACATTGGCCTGTTTCACCCTTCACTGTAGGATTCATTGTTGGAAAAACTTTGGTAACACTAGGCATTACAATAACCATAAAGCACAATATTTTACTGTATGGAAAATTATAATCTTTTTGCATTTTATTTTCCTTTCAAAAATACACCCTGATTTTCAATTTAACTGGACAATGAAGAGCTTTTCCTATTACAAAGTAAATTGTAAGAAAATTACATTTCTTCCTCTTTTCCTTGAGGATAATGGTTTATGTTTGCAGTTAAGGTTCCAAATCTGATTTGTAAAGCTCATCCTACTCCTATGAGAAATCTACAGTCTATACAGAATATCCATTGTTTAACAAATCATTTGCTTTCCCTTTTCTTCTTTTTGAAAAACAATCAGATAAGCCTAATATTGCTCTATGGTCTAGGCTGTGTTAGAGCTAAAGTAAACATTTTTAAAGTTACTTAGGACTAGATCTAATAAAGTAATTCTTAATACCGTTTTCTTAGCTTATGGTTGCTTGTTCACTGGAATGGAATCCAAAACTGTGTTAAACACAGGGATCCTCTCTGTTCTTCAGAATCCTGCTAATCAAGGAATCCTGCTATCTCAAGGTAGGATAAAAGGAAATGCCAAAAAGAAATCACATTCTGCAAATGAGTGAGGTCAATGAAGTCTATTAGACATGCTCTGTTTATCACCTGTTGGGAACTAGTTGCTAGAAGTGAAAGTACTCATCCAGAAAAGAGCACTAAGGTCACTTCTCTTTACAACTTGCTTATTCATCCCACATTTCCCGTAACTTGGAAGAACATACTAGTTACACAGCTAAAGGTAAAAGCATGTTTTCTTTTTCTGCACGGTGGCATGGCTTCAAAGAATTTATGATCTGTGGGACCGTAAGGGATGGAAGAGAACATGCCTGTGCCCAAAGAATTACAGTACTTGCATGGGAAAGCAACCCTTGCCGATTAAAATGCACAGCCAACTGTAGATACAGTTCTGAACAGGGAGTGGGGTGCAAGGTACACTGCTCAAAAAGAGTGCTTTTGAAGTTGGTTCTCTCCTGTTGGGATTTCTCATGGTGTCTTCACCAGTGCCCTGCTGAATAAGGGCTTGGTGATGCTATTAGTGCCTTTTCATTGCCTGATCATGCCAAAACTTTACTTCTGCTGAGTCTCCATTTAATTCACCAAGTGTGAACAGAAAGCTTCAACTAGAAACTAACCTTTTAAATTCTTTCATTTTACTAATAACCAACAGGTTTTGGGCTCAGTGAATGAAAAACAAGCCATCTTTTATGTTACAGGATATACTACTTTCTGGATATAGTTACTGTGGAGCTCCTCAGGCTAGTGAGATTTTATACAGTTAAATAACCTTCTGACTCAGCTCTGCCAGAGATGAGCGCCATAGCCAGAGTGCCCTGATGGAACTCTGGGGGGACACAGCTGAAATCTTGGTGACTGGCATGAAACACTGATGGCAAGTTGTCCTGGTTCCAGCAGGGACAGGGTTAATATCTGGCCCAGCACAGGTATTCCACACCACGTGACGCCATTCCCAGTATTTAGGGGGAGCTAGCCGGGGAGGGGAGTTCCCAGTTTGGGAGCGGGCGGGCACGGTCCGGGTCCGGTCGGTGCGCATCGGTACGGTACCCCTATTTATACATTCCTCCGTCAGTCCTGTTGTTGTTTTGTCAATTTTTTTTTCTTTTTTTGTTCTGTTAAATTGCTTTTTATCTCAACCCACGAGTTTTTGCCTTTTTATTCCAATTTTCCCTTGCTGCTGCGAGGTTTGGGTGAGCGGCCGCGTGGTTCTTTGTGCCGGCTGAGGCCAAACCACGACACAAGTAGAAGACACAAGGTTTGGGGAGGGCAGTAGCCCAAGATGTGTGTGCAGGGACACGTTTGCCAGTGGCAGTCAGAGTGCTACCCATGTGAGTACTGTAGGAGCAGATGGCCCACTGGGACATCAGCAAGTGATGGAGTGTGAGCACGTGGCCCTCACTGCTTATGTTTGGGTGGTGACAAAGCCTGGCCCAGCCTGGCTTGTGCATAGACTCCTGCTGAGCATGCCTGCAAGGTCCAGAGGGTTGAGCAAGGCTTCTCCTAGTGCTAGGTCTTGCTTTGGGGGCTGCCATTGGCAGTTCTCAGTGCCTGTGTTGTCCCTAGTCCTGCCTGGTTCATGCAGCTGAGCACCCTGGGGTGTGCCTGGAGCAGCAGAGGTGAGCTGTGCAGGGAAGCATCTCCTCGGGGCAGCCCCATGCAGCTTGGGAACGTCCTGGCCCACAGACAGAGCCTGGTTCTGGTTGGTTGGGGAGTGCTTGAGAAACACCCGCGCTGTATGGCACCAGGAGGGTGTCCTTCCTGAGGGACCTGGGCATTTCTTCTTCCCCTCCCTGGGAGAGCAAACGACCATGGCCTCTCTCCATTTTGCGGCATGTGACACCCACTGCTGTGGTACTGGCGATGGGGAGCAGCTCCTTGTCCTCAGGTCCCCCCAGCATGCTGCAAGAAGCAAACCTGGCCACAGAGGCAGAGTGGAGCTGCCCCATCTGCTGCAATGCTCAAGATGATGTTGCTTATGTGACCACCTGTCTCTGCTAGTTCTGCGCGGGATGCACTGTGCAGTGGGCAAGGAGGAAACCAGAGTGCCCTCTTTGCAGTCAGGCCGTCAGCACCACCATTTACTCCATGCAATCAGAGGACACTTTTTTTGAGATGGTTGTTCAACACCCCTCAGATCCATTGGTTGCCAGCCACCAGGATTAGCAGAGGGCTGCCAGGCCAATGCCCAGGACTTCAGTGGCCGGCTTCCAGCCCAAGATCTGGGCACGCATTTTCCAGAACTTCTTGGGGATCCTGGAGCCCCTGCTGCCCTGGCTGAACCAGATGCTACACAGGGCCGCTGGTGGGAGATGGCTTTGGTACAGGGCACCATCATAGCGAATCTGTGCTACTGTGGGTTGGATGACGAGGCCTTGGTCCGGGAGCTGCAGCCCTTCCTGCAAAACTAGACAGTGACGTTTGTGCACCAGCTCATCCATGCTGCCGGAGACTGGTGCAGCAAAATCCTCCAGCAGCAGGACCTCCTGGACTATGCTGCCGAGGAGGAGGACAGCCCCATGGCCACCCCTGGCCCCGCTGCCTCCCTCGGGGGTATTCCTAGCCCCACACCCAGGGAGCAGGAGGAGCTGGGGCAGGTGGTGGCAGATTCCTCCACTGCTGGACAGGGCAGGGACTGCTCACCTGGGTGGCCCTCATGCCCTTGGAAGAGGAGGGCCAGCAGCTTCCAGGTCTCCTCAGCCCACAGGAGGCCATGCCTCTGGCAACACTAGGGTGCCTCTGAAGCAGCTGGGGCATGCGCTAGACCCCAAAGGGACTCGGAGGCACTTGTTAGTAATCTAATTATTCAAGAAGAAAATAAAACTATGAGAACTGCAGGAAAATTCTTAGTCTGTCATTACAAACAGTGCAGCTGGTATTGCTGTCCCCACCCGTGAGGCTTTCTCCTCCTTCCTCTGGTGCTGTGCACACTTTCCCCTCATCTGTCTGCTGCAACCTGAGGTTGATGGGGCCCATCTTGTGGGAGGGGGTACAGCTGTGCAGCCCTTTGCCAGTGTGGGGAGGTCTCCAGGTCTGGCCTGTGCCACATCGCTCATTAGCCCACACCTGGCCTCCTCCCCGTCTCACTCTCTGCCCTAATGTCTTGGGTCTCTGCACTCCTCCCAGCTTTTGCTGCTGGGACCTCGGCATAGTTGGACCTAATACCTACTTTGTGCAGAAACACACCTTGGTGCTGATCTTTGTGTAAAAACATGTCTGTGCCCTACCAAGGTGAGCAAAGAGTGCAATGAAGGCACCGTGGCTGCCTGGTCAGCAGAGAAAGTGCTGTGGTGGCCCAGCCTGGTGGAAGCCCAGCTCCAGGCTGGTCCGACCGCATGCTGGCAGAGCAAGCCTGAGCAGCCCCACCTGGGACGCCTGGCACGCTCCCTGCAGAACCCGTGCCCTGCTGCTGGCAGTGGCTGTGTGCTGTTCCCTGGCTAGTAGCCTCAAGATTTGGGGTCCAGGAGCACCCCCTGGGCATGTGGACAGGGGACAGGGTCCTGGGAGGAGCAGGGGCACAATCCCCTTCTGCTTTGATCACCCTGGCAGAAGGTGGGAGTGTCGTGAACCAAACTCTTCCTTGGGGATGCTATGGCTTTAGTGAAGGTATTCTTCACTGTAAACATCTTCCCGATGTGATTTGGGTGTGTTACAAGAGTTTGGGGTGGTCTGCGTGGAGCCCTGGTGTGGATGCATTTCATGGTGCATGAAGAGAGACCATGGCTAGCCAGGGGCTTGGCAAGAGCTTCCAAACACAGGGCAACTCACAGCACCTGCCATCAGCCTGCGCTGTCTTCTCACCTCCCCAGTCTTTGCAAGTGTGTGTGTGGCCTTTTCTGGGGAGAGATCTGTTGTTTGTTTCCATCTTGGTTTTCAAAGTCAATGCCTTCAGCTTGAAACGACATGCTCAGGGGCTTGGTCCGACCTGACAGTGGAAAACCTGTGCAGTTCACAAAAAGCAGTGGAAGTTGAACAGTACCATCACCTGGTCTGTCCCTTGTGCCATCCCCCAAAGGCCTAATGTCTCCCCTGCCTGCCCTCCTGTCAGGAGTGGGGGACACCATCCTCCCCACTTCAGAGCTGTGGACTATTACATTGTTTCTGGAAGAAGCTGTCAAACATCCACCTTTAGATCAATAAATCAGTAAGAACTGCTGTTTTGAAACCCAACTCATTAAGTGGCCAAGTATGTCAGGATGTAGTTGTGAATAATGTGAGCTCTTTCCTGGGGTTCTTATACCCAGAGACAGCTTCCAGGAGTTGCAAAGGTGATGCAGAACTTGTGATGCAGTTTGATATCATGCGTAACTTCCTTCTTTTGTCTGTATAATTAAAAATATGCCCATGAATTGGATCATGAAACTTAAATTGTGTTGAGGCTATGAACTTTGCTTAGTGTCAAAATTTCTAATGAGTAACAAAACGCTGAAAAAATTACTGCTGTTAATAGTGGGGAAAAAATCTGCAGACAAAAATAATCCCACAGAAGATAATGAGAATGCGATCATGCAGCACACTGTTCTTCTTGTAAGATGTCTGCAGTTAAGTTTTATTTCCATCTGCCTTCACTCCCCCGACTGCTGGGTGCTTTTGCCAAACACAAACTTAAAATGTACTTCAGCATCCTGATGTTAAACAGCTTTCATTAGCCCAGTGGAGCTGACTGTTCATATGCATCATTTATGTTCCATTCTGTGATAAATGTGCTTTCCTGTCAGTCTCTCAGGACACAGGTACTGTTGAGTCACCCCAAAATAAATAGTAGTTAATCATAATGGTTTAAACTAAGACTTTCCAAATACGAAAAAAATGTCAGGATTTCTAGCAAGCTGATCAGTTGATGAAAATTTGACACTATTCAGCAGAATCTTTAATAGACGTGAGGCAGAAAAGCTATAGCAGGCTGAATTTCAAGAAACCTTTCCTTTGTAGGTTTCCATTCCATAGGAATCTAATTATCATGATTATCATAAAATAAATACGTTTGAAAAATGAAAAGGAAGAAGAAAAGGAAAAGAAGGAAAAGGAAAGGGAGAAGTAGGAGGGGAAAGAAGAAGGAAAAAGGAGAACAAATAAAATTCCTGCAATCTTGATATGTGGTAGCAAGGCATATTCTCACATCCTGACACATAAAATGTTTTTGTATATGTTTTGTATGGGGACAAAGAAAAAATTTTTGAACTTTGAAATGTGAAAACTGCTACAAAGAGATGAGCTTTAGTACAAAGCAAACATCCAGGAACTTTAACTTCCCTAGCAAGTTATTGTGTTTCTCAAGCCTTCATAACAGAGAGATGCTCAACATTTAAAAAAATAGTCTTGGCTTTTACATTTGGATTTTCTACTGGAAAAAAGAGGCTTTAAATTCAGAGCCTTGCTTATGACAAATCTGTACTTCCAAAAAATATTTTTCTTTTCACAATAATCAGCCGAAGACCTTACTGAATTCTAGCATGGAAAACCAAATCCATCAGTGAAATATGTGTTAGCACATCTTAGACAGATTAAATGCCTCCAGAAATATTTGAGTTCATAAATATCAGGTAAAAATGAAAGGTAGGAAACTGAGTCTTTTCTCATCAAGAATCTGAATTTATTAAAATTATTAAGCTTAAAGAAGAATTGTTTGTTCACACATAAAGCATTGGAGGCTAGCCAGTTAATTAAAAGACGATTTTCTTCTTTTCAATTGTTCCCATACTTTTTTCATCATAATAAATTTACTGATGAGTTATCTTATTTTAACTGAACTAAAAATGATAAAATTGCTTTTGTCACAGTAGATGTCCAGTCAGTCAAGACATAGCAAAAATAACATGAAATGCAAAATCATCACAACATAGTCTTTACAATCAACATGATTTGTACACTCCTTATAATACAATAGTACATTCAACTCCTACTTCCCACATCAACTCAGGTGGTCCACTCACATTACACAAACTGAAAATCCTCAGGGCAGGTGCAGTGAATTTTTTTGGGTGTATGTTCAGGGAAGAGCATGACAGAGGCTGGATCTGTCAATGAAACTCTTAAATGGTGCTACTGTCTGACAGTGGCAATGCAGTGTACAGTTGGCATGTAATCATAATTTTATATTAAATGGCAGTCTTCAGCCAATGCTTTATCCTTTGGTCTATGATATCACTGTTTCAGGATGTGGCAAATACTTGCTACAGCGCCTCGTTTTGTTTTCTGCAGGAATCTGAGATCCGTGCTTGTTTATGTTTCAGTTTTTGTTTTGATGCAATTTTTTTCCATTTGGTTCGATTATTAACAACATATGAGAAACAATATTTGTTGATTTCTGTATTAACAGTGTTATACTTTACAAGGGAGCCTGTGGTTCCTCATGCTAAGAGCAGCACAGCAAAATCATTGTAAATTAATATGCAATTTAAATAATTAGGATTCTAAGAAGCTGTTGTTTAATTTTAATAATGAGTAGTAAAATCCTTCTATACTTCCATAAAAATATTTAATTCTTCTTACGCATTGTACAGTGAGGCGAAGAGAGAAGAGCTTTTAGTACTTTGCAAGCAATTTCAGTTTGCTGTAACAGTCTCTGTCCAGTTAATGGATCTATAGAAATGCATGTAGTAACATTTCACTGTCATTTAAAGCTGAATTCTTAAAAGTGTAATTCTGCATTAATAAAAAGGAGAAAGAAAATGTTTTTGTATTATATTGAAAACAGGGATTCATTCACAACATTGAGAAAAAATTATGTCCTAAAAGCAACCAAACAGATGGCTAAAAGAATCCAAATAGTGTCAGAAGTCCTATGTGCTTTGCATGTTCTCACAGCCAGGCAACATGCCAAGGAGAAACTCAGGGATGGGTCAAAGAATAACGTTCCCCACTTGGAGTATTGCCTGTGTCAGGTTTGCAGTGAGACCCTACTTGGGCTGGTGCTTGGAGATCTCCAGGAGAACAGCTGGAGAGATTTGTGGACTGGAGTTCTCCCTCCTAGGCACACACTTGTCCTTCAGTTTTTTGTTCCTGATTAGTCACTGTGGGTGGGCAGCACATCTGTCACTGCTCTGGATGCTTCTGAACGGTCCTGGGACACAGGTATCTCCTGAAGCAACCACCTGTAGTGCGTCATAACAGGATCACATCACTGACCAAAAGAGCTAAGGATACTATTTCTGCATCAAAGGGAAGGAACAACTAGATGCCATTAGCAGGCTTGTGTCCATAACCATGTTTGCATGTCTTCTAACCTGAGAAATCGTATGTGTGCTTTGGCATCTTTTTAATATAACACTTTTTAAATAAAATTGAAATGTCAGGAAAATTGCATTTTCAGCTATCCATAATCTTCCAAGAGGTCGAATTATCAATGAACAGGAGCAGTGTTGCCCTCATCTAAACTGATGGTCCTGCACAGTTACAACCCTCCGCTACGCAGGACATGTACATCTCTCATGCTGCCTTGTAGAAAATGCATGCTTGTGGCAGCCACAGAATCCAGCCCTAGGTATCTGCCTTTGGTTTTTTGTTTGTTTGGTTTGGGTTTTTTTTTTTTGTATTTTCCATGTTTCTCCTAACTGTATTTTTTAATGCACCTTTGATACCTCCCTGTTCTATATTTTTTCTGTGGTAATAGCTTTAAAACATTTTCTCTGTCCCCTTTGCAATCTTTTGTGTCTCTTATCTTGTCAAGGTACTAATATTCTTGTGTTCAGGGTTTTACCTACCCTTTCCTTATTGGCATTCAGTATTTTTTTCTCTGTCACTGCTTTTCTTCTTTTATTTGTTTACCAAGTATCTCCTCTTTCCATTAAATCTCTCTCTCAATTTTCTGAGTTCAACAGAAACATGGGGACAGTATCTCTTGCTCACTATAAAAATATATATGAGATTGATTTTTGTAACGGAAAAGTACTGATTGTGCTTCCAGACAGTGGGACACCGAACAGATAGGAAAAGATAAAACTGTAGATGAGATCCATCTGGTAAATGCTGGGTTGAGATTATAAACTGTAAAAGCAAGAGGCTCGAACGACCAGCAGAGGGAGTAATTTCCACAGTCAATACCCCTCGATTAGGAACGCCCTGACTCCAGCCCCAAAGAGCAAGCATCAGAGTGACAGCAGAGGCACAAGCATAAAGCTCTTGAGAAGATGTGTAATAAAAAGAGATGGCTAAAGCAAAATGTGTAAACTACCTAAACAGAAAGCACTATCTTGAAATGGCTGAAATTCTCATTTAACTAGTAATAAGTTTGAGGAATTTAGGAGGCAAGAATAGGGCAATAATCATAGAATCATAGGATTCTTTAAGTTGGAAAAGACCTTTAAGACCACCGAGTCCACCTGTAAACCTAGCATTGCCAAATCCACCACTAAACCATAGCCCTAAGCACCACACCTACCTGTCTTTTAAATACCTCCCGGGTGGTGATTCAACCACTCCTCTTCGCAGCCTCTCCCAGTGCTTTACAACACTTTCAGTGAAGAAATTTTTTTAATATCCAGTCTAAATCTCCCCTGGTGCAACTTGAGGCCATTTCCTCTTGTCCTGTCATTTGTTATGTGGGAGAAGAGACCGACTCCCACCTCACTACAACCTCCTTTCAGGTAGTTGCAGAGAGCGATAAGGTCTCCCTTCAGCATCCTTTTCTCCAGGCTAAACCCCCATTCCTTCAGCCACTCCTCACAAGCCTTGTTCTCTAGACCCCTCCCCAGCTTTGCTGCTCTTCTTTGGACACACTCCAGCGGCTCAGTGCCTTTCTTGCTGTGAGGGGCACAGAAATGGTTAGCTGTCTAGAAGTGTGAGAACTTACTGAGGAAATAATTTTAATTAATGCTGGTGACGTTTATCTTCACAATTGCTACAAATCAAATATTGATGAAGTGAGATTAAGTCTTTAATAGGGAAATTTATTTCATTACTGGAACATGTAATTTTTCACATCAGTTCATTAATGTGTAAACTGAAATGATACATCTTGAAAATGATACATCTTCTTGCTGAAATGCTTATTGGCTAACAAAATTTTCACTACTAACTACGGAAATGATGTAAACAGGTGATGAAAACAAACAACTCATAAAAGCCAGACTATGTAATTAGTAGTTAATTCAGTGGTAGTGCCTGGAACATTGCAAATCTCATTTCAATCAGTACACTCTGAGCAAGTAACAAGGTAAAAATCTCTAGATGTTTTTGCACACTGTCTGTTCTTAATGATTCTAAAGATTTTCCTGACATACATGCCTGGGAATGAATGGGAAAGGCAGGTTGACTTATCTACGAACTATCAAAATTTTTGCAAGCAGTCATTGATGTCTAAGTGTATTGAACTCTAAGAATGGTGTGGACTGTGTGGACGTATTTAGCTATTGGTTTCTCTCGGGTTTTACTGGAAATAGGGAAGGGTGAATAGGGATGAGATACAGACAAAGTGGACTGACCTGAGAAACATCCCACCAATTAAACTGACCCAAACCAGCTTGCAGTTATGTTTGGTATCCTCACTTCCTTCCATAACTTACTGAAATTAATTTTCAGTTCTAATAAAAATAGGGCTGCTGGGAGGGAACTGCTGTGCTTCTAGTTTAGAAACAAAATGAATGGGCTTGGTTACTATGAGCTGAAGAATAATTACTAAAACTAATTGTGGGGAGGTAAGTGTCAGGATTCAACAAAAAGTCAAAATTAGGAACAATAGCATTCAATGTGCCTTGTTAATGATTCAAATAACATTTTCATTTACAGATTGGCAATGTTCTAGAATGCCATTTTAGATCAAAGCACAAGAGAAAAGGAAATTATATAATAGTGTGTAGTTTTCAGAAAGCACACTGTAACAAAGTTTATTAACAATAAGCAATACTAAATCACAACCTAAAACACACCCAATGGAGTTCTGGGTAAGTAATCCAATCTGTAATATGTACAGATTGGTTGAAACTTGGGTGACATAAGGGGGCTTACTGTTGTTGATCTTTAGGTCATGCCAAATACTAAAGTAATATTTACCTAGACTGTTGTCATTAGGATGGGTAATGAAAGGGTGTTTTTCTTTGTTTTGATAGCATTTTCTCAATATATTGAAACCCTACTATAAACTGTGCGTATACGTTAGTCATTTAATACATGGAAATACTTCTAGACTTCAGTACAAAGAAGACGGAACCCCCCAGAAAATCCATCTGAAAATTACCAACATTACTTAATCAATTACTATATATTTGTTCAGCGCCTGTCACAATAGAACTCAGCATGGTTTTGGTCATTAGGAGCTACTTTAAGGATATTTAGTAATAACATTTAAAGGGAGAATACACAAACATCTTGCTAACCATAATGAATTGCAAAAAATTATACTAATTTCACAGTAGCCGCAGCTGAGAGAGGGAGGCCTTGGTACCATATTGAGACAGAATGCTTCTCCTAAATATGCCATCTCAAGATGGGAAACATTAATGAGCAAAATCCTACAGGTATTGTCATCTAATAAAACAGAAGCATTAAATCAAGTGATGGACACCCACGACTCCTATTTTAACAGTCTGTTGCAGTCTGAAAATAATACTTGGAATTAACAGTTTGATAACAGCTAAATTTGTATTCTCCTCAGAAAAGGAGGTAATACTTGGTAATATTTTCATGTTAATTTCTTTTCTTGACTGGAATACACATAATTCAGATCTTAACAGAAAATTAAAATCTCAGAAGATAAAGGAGATTGAAGTTTTTAGCAGTGAAAAATATTAAAACTGAAGTATTAAGGGATGGCAAAGACTGTATGCACTGGCACTCTCAAAAAAACACAGAGATTAATATAAAGATTTCTACATTATGTCATTGAGTCTGGACAACGTGTAACATCCACAAGAGCAAACTTAAATATTGGCAGGGAGATGATTGGTGGGTGACTCACTAGCTTTCTTTGGCTCTAGTTGCTGTGATTATTTTCATATAGAATTAAGGAAGCCCATGCTTGTGAATTGTTTATATAGATATGGGGTTTGAAAGACATAATATGATATTAAATATATGAAAGGGTATTTTTGACAGATTGAGTGTTTGGAAGTGTTTTGCCAGCAAGTGCCATTTTTAGGATTTGTTTTTCAATTTGAGACAGTTCCTTTTTTTTGGTGGAAACAGTTTTCTAGGGAGGGTTAATAGCTTATCTTAGACTGACAGATGTGATCAGAAAAAAATCAAGCAGTGTTTCAGAAGGCTGACCTTCCTTTAAAAAGAGACATCATCAGACTGCAGACAACATACCAATATAATAATATAAATGGTTTAAGTATTTGCTAGAATAAGACCAAGACAAAGACTTTTTTCAGACATGTTGCTATGCTTACTTCATCTTCCCCCACAGCAGTATTTTCATCAACGACAGGAATTTTCACTGATTTTGGGGCATCAAAAAGCATCTTCTACATGTGACACTGCAAGGTTAATTAACTTTTAGATGATTGTCTAATGAAATATATTTTTTTAATGTGAGATATATCAATGAGACTTTAATTATATATGTTAACGCCCATTGTCTCACCATGAAACTATCATCTCTAAAATACCCTCCAAAATACAGGGTGCACCACATACTATTTGTATTCTGGAGATATTTTTTCTAAAGAAAATAATGCATGGTGGAAGAGACAGCTAATAAAACTTGACTAAAAAGCATATTTTCAATTTTTTGTATGCTTTAGAAAGGACATCAGATTTGCAATAACAGAACAGTTAAAATGCATTGTTTTTTTCTCTGATTTTTCAGGGAATTAATAACTTGTCATTTGGTAGATGCTTTTGGCAGGCTTCAAAAGAGATTGTAACCTACTGAAAGAAATGGTGAAACATAGTATTTATAATTAGATCTTCCCGAGAGCAACTACGACTAGTAAAAATAAGTATTTTCTTTTGGCAGAGGTGTTATTTCCTTATTACTTCTCCCCAAAGAGCCTTCTTTGCTCTGGCATACATTGTTCTAGACATTCACCTGAAGTATCTTTGCGCATTTGTTGTTACTATTTCTGTAGTTGCCATTTTATATATGGTGTAATTAGCCAGTGGCTCACTACCAGTAGATTTACCTGGAAAAGACCTTGTAGTAGCTTAAAAAGACAAAGTTGGATGTTATTGTTTTGTGTGTTTACTTGTATGTCAACTTTGAAACTTTATCACACAGGAGTCCCCTGTTAGTAGGAATGTTACATGATAGAAATGTGTTTGCCTGATTACAGTAATTGTGTGGTTTCTAAAAGCTCTAAGGGACCAGCGCTTAAGAAAGGGAAGTCCAAAATTTGAAAGAAATAATGAATTTATGAATATATGCTTAATAAACATTTCCACACAGAGATAACAGTTGAATAAAAATCTTATATGTGATAAGTTGGCAATCCTGTTTTTCCTTCTCATAATTGGTTCAGGAAGTCTTTTGTCCCCTCTCCTAGATCAGGCAGGATCTTTCACTCAGTACACTCTCCAAGTTATACTGGTGTGCTTTTCTAAATGCTCTTAAAGATTATGACTTTCTCTAAATTATAGAGATGTACCAAACCTGGCCTGGGAATCAAAAGCTGTCCACTCAAAGCAGCATTGAGTTAAGAACCAATTTAGCTTCTGCTGAGCTGTGTGACTGTGGCTAGCCTGCCAAAGGTTCCCAAGCTAAATTCTTTGAATTTAGCATGATGATTGCTAATACTGGTGCTGAATAGCGCTGAGTATGAGCAGACACGTATACTTGAGGGTGTCTCAAGCATCATTGCAGTAGGCTTTCACTGTGAAATGTAGTTTCCATTTCCGTTATTGTAATTTCTTTAAAAGTTAGTTTTATTTGTAAAGTACTTTGACAGGACATAACTAAACTTTAGAGAGAGACCTAGTGAGACCTTGTGTTTCTCACTGATTTTTGTCAGAGTTTACCCTGTGCTATGGCAAGTGCTTTCAGGTGTTTTACTTCAAAAGCATGAGAAACTTGAATTACCTTGCTTTTGGCGCCAACATATTGATGAGGGGAAAAAACCCAAACAGATCCTTGAAAAGATGGATTCCCCTTTTCCTCAATCAAACTAAACCAGATAAAACCCAGGGAAAATGAGGATTTTTATGAGTCAGCCTAGGGCACCTTATAGCTCAACACAGGCAGCACCACAATAGCTGTTGTTCAACGGCTGGATGCTGGGAATTCTTTTCCTCATTATAAAGTTATGCAGGAGAACACTGAGCCATAGCATGTAAAATAGAGCCTCTTCTTAACCTTCTAGGGTTGGTACTGGAGTTACAGGTCTCTTCTGGGCTGCTCCTACTGCAAAAATATTTCTGACTTTCAGTGAGATATGCTAATCCTCTTTCTTATTCTGCAACCTAGTGACAGGCTCTTACCCCTTTAGGGAAATAAAGGTACATTTGACTTCATCTTTAGCTGAATGTTTTTACCTTTTGGCTGCTCCTCTCTCATCTGTTGAAGTCACCTAGCTGAAATGAAGACAGAGACAGACAAGAAGGGGATGAGGGGATGGAGTAAGAATAGGAGTAATAGTACTGCAACTTGGAATGCGGAGACGCAGAGGAGACACCTGTCTATCAGTCCACCCAAGAAGGCTTCTAGAAGTTGCCAACTGTCTTAAGGATTTCCGTGTGTAGCTAAATGCTAATGCTAATTAATACTAATTTATCATTAACGTTCTTAAAAGCTTAAATTGGCCTTTAACCCCTTCTTTGGAGAATTCAAATCCCAGACTACAGCATATCAGAAAGTAGATAATTCAATGAATTTGATAACTTATTTCATATAGTTTTAAATTTTGATCTTGTACCATCTTTAAATTAAGAAGTACACTGCTTATTGCTCTTTTGGAACCTGACTTAGACTCATTACACTGAGCCCTAATCCTTCTTGCATTCAAATATAGTTGTATCAGTAATCAAAACGGAAGGATGGCAAAATAGAAGCAGCACATATGGTAATAAATCCCATGAAAAGAACACAGACTGTAGCATAAATCTACCATCTGCTCGAAGATTTACAGTCTCCCTTTTTTGCTTACTAGATGACAAACAGATAGATTACCTACCCTGTTAGCCCATGCTGAAAGGGATTTTTCTACTGTCCAGTAATACAATTAGTTGGGCTGAGATTTGCCTTACACTGGGTTTGGCCGTCTGAATCTCCTCAGTGCATGGAAGAGGACAAAGATGGTAGTTCCAGAAAACAACCTCCCCTTCCCCAAACAGGGATGTTACTCAAGAGTCATAGTAACAGCTAGTGGTTTCTCAAAGCATGGTGAAAGGGAGGGGCAAACTTTTCTACTAGTAAGGCAAATCACCTGTAAACCCACATTTACAATTTAGAAAGGTAACAGAAAGAGAGAACAGCACTGTCTTTAGCTCAGGACTTCACCTTGCCATGGCTATTTTTTTCAACTGGGATGTCTGAACAGTAGGGCCCTTTTATTCCAGGTATTATCCAGCAACCTAACTTAGTTGCTTCTATGTATAAGTAAGATTTACCTCTGTGCAAAAATAGCTCAATTCAGTGCTTTGTGCTTTCCTAACTGTAGTTAAAAGTCCTTACATTTGAGCTGGAGTTTCGTGCAGCAGAGCAAGACTGGAAGGAAGATATTTTCCACCTCTGCAAAAGTGGCCGTGATTTGTTTGCCTTTCACAGAAGCCTGCTCCACACCCATGCACTTGCTGCCAGGCCTACTGGAAACGTGTGTAAGAATCTCAGCATCTCTAGGAGGAATCTTAATCAGTATCTCCAAAGCTTAACTCGTCTGTTTCTACCCTCTGCTGTGATCAGTTACCTGGAGGACAGGAGTCCCCAGTGGTGAGCAAGTACAACAGCATCATATCTGCGCTTCCTCAAGTTACAGAACTGGCAATTGTGCTCTTGGTCAGTCTTTGTCATCCCCTGGACTGTCCTTTCAGATTAATTTATCACCTCTGAATGTAACATAATTGAAAGTATTGGTATTTCAGATATGTATATTTGACTCCAGAGTCAAGACCTTAGGCGTAAATGAGGCACTTCAGCTCTTTACTCTGAAGTCTTGTTCCACATCACTGCTCTGCATTCCCATTTGGATCACATACAGGTTTCACGCGCAGAGCCACAGCTGCAGATAGAGGAATTAGAATTGGAAAAGCCCAATCTGCAAAACTGCTAAGCACAAAAAATTTAAGCAACTCCTGGTAGAAATCTTTGAAATTCAGAAAACTTTGGGAAAATAGTTCACCTTCAGTAAGAAAACAAAAAGAACCCCAAAACAGAATAAAAAAGAGAAAGAGAGGTTTAGGTATGCTATGTAAAATTTTAAGAGGTATTAAAAACGCACATAGACCATTAATCTCTTTTGTTGAACTGCATCTCCATAACATTTTACGCTTATCTTTCTTAGAGTGTTTTCTCATTGGTTGAGAAGCCTTGTACACTTACAAACTGAAAGCATCTTAAGTAAGGCAGTATTTTATTTATTCTTCCTTGAAGGTTTCTGATAGAAAGCTCATTTGTTCTTTTAGCTTGTTTGAGAATTCTGAGGGTCATAGGAAACTAGAAAGTGGATGGGAATAAAAATTTTCCATTCTGAGTACACCCTTTTCATCTCTAAGATACTTTTTTTTTTGTTTTTAATGCAGCCTTAGCAGTAATGCCCCAAATGCTTTTACCTTTTAGATAATCAGCAAGGGCATGGATCATAAATGCATACTTAGATCAGTTATTCTTCTCTAAAATCAGCCATCTTCTTTTGGTCAAAATTTCTTTGAGAATGCAGGATGCTTCAGATTAGGTCTTTTTCCTCTTGTCTTCTGCAAATTTAGAGGAAACTCTGGAGAACTTCTGCTGCATCAGAGACTGGCTGGCTCTCGAACTCTCAACAAGTGTGAATAGGAATGTTGGAAAAAACCTCTTGATACTGTTTCCCATGTCACTATTATTTTTGTGGCACAGAAATGATGGGGAATTGCTCATGCAAGGGTTGAAATTATAGATACCACTTTCTTGCAGAGAAAAACAACACTTTCTTGCAGAGAAAAAATTCCATTTTTCTTTCAGTGTGATGACTACCAAGCATATCCCTTGTCTTAATGATTGTTATTCTGTTACAGGAAGTAGATGGAGCCATTGCACTTCATGTACACAGACACTTACGCCACTGTCTAGATTATACAAATTCTTAGCCAAGCAAACTACCTCAAACGGTTCTAAGGGGTAAAAGAATCTCACTGTTATCATCAATCATCATTTTGAACCTAACTAGTAAATCGAACCGTACAAGGGAACGCTCCTGAGCACTGAAATTCCGTTGTACATGCTGTGAAATTTTTAGTGTGGTTCCTAGTATATTTTTGGCCCACACGAGCTTACACTGTTCCAAATAATTTCCAAGCCCAGTTTGTGATATACTATGGATCATTTCCACTAAGCAGTTTGTATGTGCCCATGCTGCTGTAGAGGCTAAGATAATGTAGCAGTGTGGAAGTGAGCTGTTCTCTCCTGGTTGGTGTCGGCAACTGGTCTCAGGCACACTTAACTAAACTTAAAGTTTAGTATATCAAGTGACACAAGAGAGGTTGCATCATTTTGTTCAGTGACGTAGTGAAGGCTTAGTACCAGTCTCACTTAGTAAGGTTTGCTTATTCCCTCTTTCAGAGTAGCCATCCATGAATGACCATGGCTCCTTGACGTCTGGCTGAGCATCCTAAGACCAGCTGATACACAAATTTGCCCAATTCCTTCCCTCAAGTCTCAACCAGAAGTGACAATGCTCACTGTAACAAAATCTTTGCATACTAGCGCACAGAAAGTATCGCCAGCTCTCAGTCACAGGATTTACTAGTGTGAAAACATTGATCCTGCTTCTTAAAATGCATCTGTGAGTGTATTTTCTCACTCAAACTAGGCAATAAAAAACAAGCTAGAAGTGCAAATGCACACTAAAAATCACAGGTAAGAGAGAAATCCCAAAGACATAAACCAGGCAGAGTACAAGCTATGTTTTTGAACATCACTCTAAAACAGGTGCCTGCTCTGTGTGTACACATCCAGTTTAGGCTAACAAGTACAGATGCTAAAAGTGCAGACTACTCTGACTTAATACACTCTGAGAAGGTAATTCAGCTTTACTTGAAAACAATTGCTAATACAGTGATGTAGCTGGATGAAAATGATTAACTCATATTCTCAAGGACAATTTTCTACTTGTTTAAATATAAAGATATGAAAGACTCTTGGACACATAGAAGGCAAGAGATTCAATTGTTAATCACGCCTATCTAACTTAAATAGGTTCTGCAGAAGTCTGAGATAAGTAGTTGAACATTTCATGTCCTCACTAGTGATGGAAATGTAATTCCTTCTTTAAGACCAATTGAAATCTATTTTGCCTCATACCCTAAATGGCACTAAAGCACCAGCTGAAGTCTTGAGTTTTGTATCATAATTGCTAATTGTTAAGGCAACCTTTGTCCTTTACACTAATCATAGAATCACAGAATGTTAGGGGTTGGAAGGGACCTCTGGAGATTATCTGGTCTAACCTCCCTGCCACAGCAGGTCCACCTACAGCAGGTTGCACAGGATGGCATCCAGGCGGGTTTTGAATGTCTCCAGGGTCACAGACTCCACCACCTCTCTGGGCAGCCTGTGCCAGTGCTCTGCCACCCTCAAAGGAAAGAAGTTCCTCCTCATGTTCAGATGGAACTTCCTATATTCAAGTTTGTACCCATTGCCTCTTGTCCTATCGCTGGGCTGTCCCCCAGTGCCCCCCTCCTCCCAGCATCCTGCCTTTAGGTATTTGTAGACATTTATGAGATCCCTCACCAGTCTTCTCCAGCCTAAAAAGACCCAATTCCTTCAGCCTTGCTTCATAAGAAAGATGTTCCAGCCCCCTAATCATCTTCGTAGCCCTTTGCTGCACCTTCTCCAGCAGTTCCCTGTCCTTCTTGAACTGGGGAGCCCAGAACTGGACACAGTACTCCAGATGTGGCCTCCCAGGGCAGAGTAAAGGGGAGGATGACCTCCTTCCACCTGCTTGCTGCACTCTTCTTGAGGCACCCATAATGTGCACACATGTCTGTGTTGCAGATTCTAGCAGATAGAATCAAAGAGCCAAATAATGAAGGTACAGTATATCAAGAGTAGCTGGAAGTTTATTCCCATAGGTGTGGGAAGATCTGGAAGTATTTCTGAATGATATTTCTTACTCTTGTCTGGAAAATAATTTTGAAGTCTTCAGTAATTTCAAAGATTATCTGTTTGAAGGTTTCAGTTTCAAAGTTCTCTTTCCTCCCTGATAAAGGTCATTAATATAAGGTATAAATAAATTTTGAATGGGGCTGCATATTAGTGTAGTGTCTGTCCACTGACGATATCTGTGTTAGCTTTGAAGCTGGACATTATTTTTAAAGCTGTGTGTATTTCCTTCACATGCCTTATAACTAAAGGCATGCTAAAATTGGGGTGAGATATTAAAACCACTTCTGCAATACAATTAATTGCTTGTGGATTTGATAGAATGGGAGGCAAAAATACCACGATTCTTCTGACTGCAAGTTATGTATTCCACAAAATATTGAACACCTCAGAAAAAGTGTACAGCCACTTTTTTTAAACAGCCTTGATTTTTCCACAGCTGGCCTTGCAATCTGTTCTTATTTATAGCTCTCCATCTTCATAGGCTAGTGTACCATGAAAAGAAGCTATGAGCAAAAGCAATCAGAATCACAGGTAGAAAAGACTTTTGAGATTTGGAGGATAAGGGGAGCTCTGGTGCTCATTCTCCTCATGTAAATTGTGCTGTATAACTCTGGAGACATGCACACGGAGCTGACTGATCACCACAGGTTCAAAGCATCAGTAAGAAATGTGAGACTCCCCAGACTAAGAACTTTCAGTCTAAACATACAGAGAAGACAGTGGATGAGGAAAGGGAATACAGTGTGTAGTCACAAATGCTAATTTCTGTATATGGCTGAATGGATTACGAATTATAATGAGGCTCGCAAGTGTGTCTTACTGCTGATTTTCCCTGAAGTCTTCACAGCTTATCTTGGTCATTACATCTTTCTTGTTACTGACATCCATGGAAGTCAGGCTCTGCATGTATGGTGTATGAAGTCTAATAAAAACAAAAGCAAACATCCTTCCTTGCTTTTTAAATAAGGGAACACTAGCTTAGCAGAATCCTAATAATTGTATACTCCACTCTCATACAAAGCAGCAACAAGAGCAGGCCTTCAACAGCAGCAGTATTTTGATGACTGTCTTGGAGTTGAGCTGTGACTTTGTACATGAATTCTGATGTTTTTGATTTTTTTATTTCTGACTTCCAGAGTGGACCTTTCAGGCAGCTAAATCAAGGCACTACATTACAGCCACAAAACAAACTTAGCAATAGAGATACAAGCAAAACATTCTCACGAGGACACTCTTTGGAATAGCAGTAAACCACATTTTGTATTACAGCCTTAACTTGGAACTATCTGTCTTACCTAACAGCTCCTTTGAAGTCAGACTTACTAATGAAGTCACTGGTGAAAAAGAAATCTCTTCTCAACAGTTTGCTTACAGTCCCAGTGTGTTGGCATTTAAGTGCCCCTGATTTTATTCCATTTAATTCCAGATTATCTGTGAGGACCACAGTTCATATTTTCCAAATGTTCCAGCAATGTCACTAATTTCTGACAAAGTAACTGTGAAGGACATATAAAAGTATTGTGGAATGAAACAAATCATTTGAAGAATAGTTTATAGGTGATGTAACTAAAAAAAATGTCAATCGTCCAAAATGAAAAATGGTGTTAAGAGAAACAATCAATATTCTGCGAGTTTACATCAGTTAATTATAAATGCTTCTCTGTATCAATCCCAACTTATTTTTTAATAGGAAAAGCAAGAGGTAGTTTCTTCATTGTTAAAACACATGCAGGTTTCTCTTCTTCATCCTCATGTGCTGGAGTTCTGTTCCTTTTTGATATTAAAAAAAATTAAAAAGGTGTATTTCTTCACATTCCATTTGTTCCACTTAAAAAATAACATGTAAGAAAACTGTAAGCAAAGTGTAAATCTATTGTTTTTGGAAAAGTATACTTCCATGTAAAGGCAAATCCTCCTCCACTTGTTCAAGAAAGCAGTCTTCATTAATTCACTAGAATTCTTTCTGTAAACATGGCAAGCAGGATTAAATTCTTTTAAGTGTTGTATTCTAATGTAATGATACTCTGTTAACATTATGCATATGGTCTCTTGCAGAACCAACAGGATTTTTGATAGGCTACGGCATCTCACAGGAGGTATAGTAATTACAACCTAGATAAATATATTCAAGCTAGCTTTAAATGAGCTGGCTTAAATAACAATAATAGTGAAGATACATTTCTGTAGGCTGCTGACAGTATAGATGGTCAACTTGCACTGAAGACTATAAACTAGTTTCTCTACAACCATCAGCTAAGAAAGATACCATTCTTAATTGGAACTTGACCTGCTTCCTACTTGTACTCTGTTGAGCGTTCTTTTAATACGTACAGATTTCCTCTTCCTGCATCATATACAATGTCCATTTATGCAAGCTTAGCCATAAGATGTTGTGCTTCAGTAGATTTCACCTGTTCTCATGGTAAATAGCTGTAGACAATAAAGCCCTTTTGGACTTTGGCCATCATTCCTTTCTCCTAGCTGAGGTAAGGGCTTCTATTCCACATGTTTTCTTCATACTGTTCTAATATCAGGTTCCTGTAAGTACAGTGAGCATAATTATACAATTAATAATTATGATTCAATGCATGAAAATTCTATTTCAGTAGTGGGTTAGTTGTCACAGAATAACAGAATTGCAGAATGGCTGAGGTTGGAAGGCACCTCTAAAAGTCACCCGATCTAACACCACTGCTCAAACAGGGTCTCAACATAGACCTGTTTCCCTGGATCACATCCAGAGAGCTTTTGAATGGAATCATAGAATCATTTAGGTTGGAAAACACCCTTTGGATAGTCGAGTCCAGCCACTAACCTAACACTGCCAAAACCACCACTATACCATGGCCCTAAGTGCCATGTCTACATGTCCTTTACCTCCAGGGGTGGTGACTCCACCACTTCCCTGGGTAGCCTGTTCCAATGCTTGATAACCCTTTCGGTAAAGAAGTTTTTCCTAATATCCTAGCTAAATATCCCTAGGTGCAACTTGAGGCCATTTTATCTTGTCCTGTCACTTGTTACTTGGGGTAAGTGACTGACCCCCACCTCACTATAACCTCCTCTCAGGTAGTTGTAGAGAACGATAAGGTGTCCCCTCAGCTTCCTTTTCTCCAGACTAAACAATCCCCATTCCTTTAGCCACTCCTCATAAGACTTGTTGTCTAGACACTTCAGCAGCTTCATTGCTCTTCTCTGGACATGCTCCAGCACCTCAATGTCTTTCTTGTCGTGAGGGACCCAAAACTGAATACAGTATTCAAAGTGCAGTCTCAATATCTGCAAGGAAGGAGGCTCCACAGCCTCTCTGGGCAACCTGTGCAAGTGCTCAAACACCCTCACAGTAAAAAAGTGTTTCCTGATGTCCAGAGCGAGCCTCCTGGGCTTCTGTTTGTGTCTATTGCCCTTGTTCTGTCACTGCGCACCACTGGAAAGAGCTTGGCTCTGTCTTTTTTGCACCCTCCCTTCAGATATTTATATATATTGCTGGGTTTCCCCCTGAGCCTTCTCTTCTCCAGGCTGAACAGTCCCATTGTCATTGTAAGCAATCATACATGTAGGATTATGCGAGCATGTCATACAAGTAAGTATTTTTCACTTTGCTGTTTTCTGAAAATTGTTTTCTTATGACAGGTTTAATTAGAGGAGTGTAAGTTTTTGGAGAAGGCATTTATGTGTGGGATTTTTGACATAACTGATTAATCTGCTTTCTATTGATTTCAATGCAAGTTACTACGGCACCTATCCCTTTAAAAAAAAAAGATGGAATAAAATTTGCACCTCTCACAATAAAAATAAATACTCTGTGATTATTTTATCTTTCTTTAGAATTTTCCTTGCACCAATGTGATTGAATTCAGAATAATAAAAATAAACAAAAATCTGATTTAAGATGCTCTTGAGTCCTCAAATATGTATTATGCGGGACCTGCTCGATATCATAATTTAACAAAACCTCCACTGGCTGGAGTAATTTTTTGAGTTAGACAGCCTGTGCATGCCAGTTCAAGAGTGTAGAGAATTACATATTTTTTCAGTCTGCTTTGCAAAAGTTCACATTGCCATACAAAAATCTGATAGCAATTTTGAAATACAGTATTTTTTTGGTAGATTCCACTATGTTCAATGCACTGTTATTTCAAACATCACAATGCACAATTTTAATCAGGGAAATATCTATAAAAATATAGTAGTTATTTTCGTATCAAATCTGTTTATTTTACTTTTGCTCCCCCTACCTTTATGTGCAGACACAACTGGGATCAGAAAACCAAAGCGTATTCTTTTCTTCCAGTATTCAGTAAAAATGTAGTGTATAGGTCATATTTGACTGATAGGGAGCTAAATTGTTCTTTCTTCTCTATAGCTAAGCAGCGCCGTTGCACCAGTAGGCACAGGAGAAACTTACTAGCCTTTTCTTTATGTCAGATTTTCTTTTACTTCAGTGAATATGACCCTGTACAATGAGGGCAAAAGTTAGACTAGTAAAATTGGTGTATTGTACACATCAGACACTGAAGGAGCTGTGTTCTTTTATTGGTATTGAAACAATACAAAATGGTAAAAGACTGCAGTCTGTGTTCAGTTACAGTAGTTTTCTTCCAGCATCTTTCTGCAAAGCTACCCTGAAAGAAGACTTAGCTTTTGAAGGTTTCAGTCGTGTTGGTGCCATGCTCCACCAGGCCCCTGCATGGAACCTACTTAAGGTGTTGAGGATTGAGACTAGATTCAAAAGTAGTGCTAGCAGTGGGTAGAGGGTACATTAGGCTGCATCAAGACACTTTCTTTAACCCCCATATATGTAAAATGCATGAAAAAAACCCAGCCAAAAAACCCCTGATTTGAGGACTAAGAAACAAAAAAAATAGTTTCACGGTACATATAGGTCACCTAAATGAAAGAACATGTCTCGTGGGAACAGGAGACACATTAAAGTATAATCATCCTGCTTCTATACAGAACTCCACATGTATATAATGTTAATTTTTTATAAAATCTATTTTTTTTTACTTTTAAATAGTAGTAGCATTCTAAGCTTACAAATTGCTATTTTAACAGTCTTGTGCTTACGCCACACTTCATTAACAGCCATAAAGAAATACACAAATTAAGAGAAGAGAATTTTTCCCAACTGAGATGTGGTCAGGCTACAACCAGACTGAACTATCTTCATGAAGAAAGCTGTCGAAGAGGTCCCTTGTTAGGATCTTTAGTGAACATTGGGAAAAATTATGAATATTTACATCACTTGTCTTTTTGGCAAAATGTACGAGGGAAACAAAAATAACTGAATTTGCCTCTTCCACTAAAATGAGTATGAAAAGATATGAAAGGGTTGTCATGTCATCTATTCAAGTTTTCACTCTTTACAAATAGTTTTGAGATATTTTCCTCTTCTTGATGTATCAACCTGTTGTACTCAATAAAATTTATTAGAGTAGATTCTAATAAAATTTCCTCTGTTACTGTCTGTCCTGTGGTAATTCTGTCTTTGTACTGTTCTCTTCAAGAAGATGCAAAGGTGCCCAGGAGAGATAGCCAGCATCCAAAGTTCTGCAGTTGAGAGTATTTCTTAATTCCATGAACAGGGGATTTTCCACATATGGGAGAGTATTTAACAATAGATTTTGCTGTCTGGGTGTATCAGTTGACATTGTGTACAAGAGGCTGTCTCCTGAAAATTATAACCTCTATATTTTTCCTGTAAAAACATTGACCTTTCCTGCCAACTTACTTATACAACTTTGCAAAGTCTAGTCTGTACTCTTGAATACGTATTTCAGTTTCCTCTTTCTGCCTGTTCCTTTAAACCATTGAGTCACAATCCTTAGGTCAAACTGCAAAAATCTTGATTCTTCCAGTTACAAACTTCCGCCATTTTGTCCTTGTGTGTTGAGCAGGAGGCAGCCTTTACAAACTGAGATCCATTTGGGTTCCCACGTGTCTAAAATTTTGCAGTAGGGTAAACTAAAGTGGCTTACATAGAGCAGTTCAAAGGCCTAAGAAAAATATGATTGATCTATTTTATCAATTTTTTGACTGAATTAACTTGACTCAGTAAGTTACCTGTGCAAATTAGATATAAACAAGAGTTCAACTCATTTAAGTGTCTCCGCAATAAGGGTCTTTTTTTAGTTCGATGAGCAGGAGGGGAAAATCTGAAAAAGGCCATCCTCAGAGGCTTAGGAAATAGGAGGCCAGTAAACATGACTTTAACTTTGGTTTTAGAAATGCAGTCATATTTCGGCAACTTGGCAGTAGTACAGCAGAGTAAATATTTTACAATGAAAAATGTTGTCCTTGTTATTTTGCAATTTGGTACCTAAAGATCACATGGTTATGTTTAAAGTTCATAGTTAAAATTAAGATTTCCCCATGCTGATATCACAGGCTGCACTCTGATAATCCGTATAAAACACAGCTTGTTTTGACACTTACAAATTACCAATTTAATTCTGTGTGATTAATCTAAAACACCTGTTGCAAACTATTTTATTATGGTAATGGTCTTTGATAGAATAGGATCACAGGGTATTTTTAATGTTGCTTCTCTTCTCTGTGTACATCTACCTTGAGGTAAACCAGGGAATTTTTATTTGTTTTGTGAACACATTAATTAATATCTTTAAAATAACATTTTAAACATTTAGCACAGGCATATTGTATTTTGCATGTATTAGGTATTCAACATAAAGTCTTATCTCAATAACTTGATTCTTCCAGAGGTCCTTTTGACAAAATCTAATATATTAGATTATAATTTGCCTTTAAAAAATGACAGATTTAGGAAGTGTTAGCCAGCACCTTAATAAAGAAGCCTTACCACTGACTGTTGTGCTCTGAGGTGGTTGTTTTCTGGTTGCTTTTATCTGACCTTTTCACTACCTGCAGCTACTTGTTCCTAGTCCTTTTCTTGTGCAGATCTTAGTGTTGAGGGCTGGGCCTGGGAAGTGATCCTGCTGGAAACAGCAAAATAAACAAGTATCTTAAAAGAATAATTTTCAGCTAGACCAGTTTCCTGTTCTGATTCACCAAGTGACCAAACAAATGTTCATGTTCATTGAGGATGGATCGAAAGCAGCCCTGATGAGAGGGACTTGGGGGTGTTGGTGGATGAGAAGCTCAACAGGACACAGCAATGTGCACTCATTCACAGCCCAGAAGGCCAACCGTATCCTGGGCTGCATCAAAAGCAGCATGGCCAGCAGGTTGAGGAAGGTGATTCCATCCCTCTACTCTGCTCTCATGAGACCCCACCTGGAATATTGTGTCCAGCTCTGGGGCCCCCAACATAAGGACATGGACCTGTTGGAGTGGGTCCAGAGGAGGGCCACAAAAATGATCAGAGGGTTAGAGCAGCTCTGCTATGAGGGCAGGCTGGGAGAGTTGGGGTTGTTCAGCTTGGAGAAGAGATGGCTCTGGGGAGACCTTTTAGCAGCCTTCCAGTATCTGAAAGGGGCCTATAGGAAAGCTGGAGAGGGACATTTTACAAGGGCATGTAGTGATAGGACAAGAGGTAATGGCTTCAAACTGGAAAAGCGTAGATTTAGAATAGATCTCAGGAAGAAATTTTTCACTGTGAGGGTGGTGGGGCACTGGAACAGGTTGCCTAGGGAAGCTGTGAATGCCCCATCCCTGGAAGCGTTCAAGGCCAGGTTGGATTCGAGCAATCTGGGCTAGTGGGAGAAGTCCTTGCCCATGGCAGGGCAGTTGGAACCAGATGATCTTTAAGGTCCTTTCCAACCTAAACCATTCTATGATTCTATGTGTGCCGAGAATGTGCTGATGGGAGTTATGTGGATGATGTAAATCACTTCCTTCAGTGGCAACCTGCATTTATGTTGAGTTTAAAGTAGTATGAGACCACATTCTAAATGTACCCAGCAGTAGACTTAGCCAGCAATGATGGATGTCTGGTTCCACTGACAATTTTTTAGAAGTGATCCTAGTCACATCTTATCTTAATACTTTCAAGATTGTTCAGTAGATCTCAAATGACAATGTCTTAAGCAAATCCATCTGCATTATATCTAGTCATAGCAAAGTTTTCACAGAATGATAACAACTGCATCGCAGTTGCTGAGCTCAAAATGAAAACCAGGATGTGAGAATAAGCCATAAGAAATACTGAAAATGCTGTACATGGCTACACATAATAATTTTAAAGATTTCATTTGTTGTAGACAGGGACGTATTTTAAGGGTAGCGGTGCTAAACAATATTTATTTGTTTGGGTTTTAGGTTTCATTGTGATCAAATGCTAATAGTCATTTGAAACGTATCTTCTACCTAGCTTCCAGTTAGAATTGTTACATCATGATATCTGAAGAGTTGTTGAGATCTACATGTCCTTTAGCACAAGGGGCAAAAGAATCACGGAATCATCTAGGTTGGAAGAGACCTTCGAGATCATTGAGTCCAACCATAAACCTAAGACTGCTAAACCACTCCTAAACCATGTCCCTCAGCACCACATCTGACTGTCTTTTAAATACCTCCAGGGATGGTGATTCCACCACTTCCCTTTGCAGCCTGTTCCAATGTTTGACAACCCTTCCTGTAAAGAAGTTTTTCCTAATATCTAACCTAAGCCTTCCCTGGAACAACTTGAGGCCATTTCCTGTTGTCCTGTCGCTTGTAACTTGGGAGAAGAGATTGACCCTCACCTCGCTACAACCTCCTTTTGGGTAGTTGTAGAGAGTGATAAGGTCTCCCCTCAGCCTCCTCCAGGCTAAACAATACCAACTCCCTCAGCCGCTCCTCATAAGACTTGTGCTCTAGACCCCTCACCAGCTTTGTTGGCCTTCTCTGGACACGCTCCACCACCTCAATGTCCCTCCTGTACTGTGGTGCCCAAAACTGAACACAGTATTCGAGGTGGGGCCCCACCAGTGCTGAGTACAGGGCGACAATCACCTCCCCTGTCCTGCTGGCCACACTATTCTTGATACAGGCCAAGATGCCATTGGCCTTCTTGGCCACCTGGGCACACTGCTGGCTCATGTTCAGCCGACTGTTGACTAGAACCCCCAGGTCCTTTTCTGCCAGGCAGCTTTCCAACCACTCCTCCCCAAGCCTGTAGCGCTGCCTGGGGTTGTTGTGACCAAAGTGCAGGACCCGGCACTTGGACTTGTTGAACCTCATCCCATTGGCCTCAGCCCATCGATCCAGCCTGTCCAGATCCCTCTGCAGAGCCTTCCTGCCTTCAAGCAGATCAACATTCCTGCTTAGTTTGGTGTCTCCTGCAAACTTACTGAAGGTGCACTCCGTCCCCTCATCTGAGGGGACCATGAGGGACACTGCTTGAGACCTGTTGCCAACTGGATTTAGCACCGTTCACCACAACTCTCTGGGCTCGGCCATCCAGCCAGGTTTTAACCCAGTGAAAAGTACATCTGTCAATGCCATGGGCTGCCAGCTTCTCTAGCAGAATGCTGTGGGAGACTGTGTCAAAGGCCTTACTGAAGTCCAAATGGACCTGCCCTTCATGAACCCATGTTGACTGGGCCTGATTCCCTGCTTGTGTTTCACTTGCCATGTGAGTGTACTCAGGATGAGTTGTTCCATAACCTTTCCTGGCACTGAGGTCAGGCTGACAGGTCTGTAGTTGCCTGGATCCTCCTTCCGGCCCTTCTTGTAGAAGGGCATCACATTGGCAAGCCTCCAGTCATCTGGGGCCTCCCCTGTTGACCAGGAACCTCCCCTGTTGACCTGCAGTCAAAGAAGGAGTTCTGTGCATTTCATGATGAATTTGAGATCAGATTTTGGCAATAATTATTAACAGTTTTTCCACAGCAACTTTTATTTTTTTGAAGGGGGGGAGAAAAAGGTATCAAAATCTATCAGTGTTGGAAAGGTAATCATTCCCTTTCTGCCATAGGCAGGAAAAATTTGAAATACAGAAAATGAAGTTATTCAAACTTACACAATCATTCAATAGCTGCTGATGGGATTTGTATTCTGCTGAGCATCAGCTACTGCATTACCCTCAAGATCATATTTTACTGTATTAGGCAACTTTGGAAGGTTACAGAAAAGAGAATTTACACCTTTTTTGTCTTCCTGGTAAATATGTACTTTAATTAGACACAACTTAATTCAAACTTAATTCACTGTAGTGGTTTGAGGCTTGGTCCCCACTACCTAAGTCTAAACCTGGCTTCAGGCTGGTGTAACTAGTGCAATTGTATCAGACACTACGCTCAGAGGCAGTCCTGACCATTTGCGACTCTAACAAGATCTGGATGGGAGGTGGGTTGTCAATTATAAGCTTTTATGAGAAAATTTGCCAGACCATTTGTCCTCAGAAAAAGGGGCTACACTATACTTAAATTTTTTTGGTTGGTTGGTTGGTTTTGGTTTTGTTTTTATTTTTGTTTTTGTTTTTGGGTTTGGTTTTGGTTTGGTTTTGGTTTTTTTGTTTTGTTTGGGGGTTTTTTTTGGTTTGTTTTGTTTGGGGTTTTGGTTTGGGTTGGTTTGGTTTTTGAGTTTTTTAGACACTGCAGGCAAGAGCTGTAAGGTAAAACCACCAAATGTTATGTATAGCACTTAAAAATAATTACATTGGATTCGATGTTTCATTGATGCTTCAGCCGTTCTTGGCATTTTGAAACCTGCTTAACAAGAAGCAGGATGAGCCCAAAACTTTAGTGCATGGTACATACAGCATGAGACAGGCCACCAGAACCTACAAATCACATGAGCATTATATAAAGTGACAAAAGTGCATTTTTCCATAAAAGGTAAAGGTTTTCTCTTTGGCTAGTCTCTCTTCACCTTCCCTTCCCTGTTCTCTGTGTTTTCCAGCACTGTGTCTGTGTCATTTCTATTAGTTTTTTACAAAATTGTGGAATATGACACAGATGATTCAGACTTGCCAGTTGTGTTTGATGTAGTTGTCCAATATAAACACCATGCACTGATTCTCAAAGGAATAACTGCCATAGTGAGTACAAAAGCTCCTGGAGAAATTTTATCTGCTTTTCCTGACTTATTTGCAGCTCTTCTTGGAGGTGAATTTATCAAAAATGGCAAAAAGCTTTGGTGCTACCAGTACAAGTTAGCATCTGTCTGGATTTTTTCTGTAAAACACTTTTTACAGATTAAGTTTTTCTGCAAGATAGATTTGCCCTTTTTGGATGACACTTTTGATATGTTTTCTTTTAAAACAGTTAAGTACCAAGCAACAGATTGTCAGTGGAACTTTTCTGGATGAAAAAGTTAAAAGGAAATATTTAAAGAGAGTAAAATAGAGTAGAGTAGAGTAGAGTAGAGTAGGGTAGGGTAGAGTAGGGTAGGGTAGGGTGGAGTGGAGTGGAGTAGAGTAGAAATATAAAATCTCTGAAAGATTGGCCAAGGAAAATATGTTAGTACTGTTACCCAAACACAATTATGTGGTTTGTTCTCAAGTATAATTGGCCTCTGAGTTTCTACATATTCATCTAGCTACTAAGAAAAAGATGTTCTTAATACCCTTTAATCTTCTCACAAGTCACAAACTGAGAGCCTGTTTTCTACTGAATATGAAACCTGAGGTATACAAAAAGAATAAAATCTTTCAATAATAGATTTTTTAAATTTCCTGGTGTTATGGAAGACAGTGACCTTTCTGCTGGCATTTATTATGTATTCAACTGTCCAGGTGCATTCAAACTCCTCCTATTTCTTTTTTAAAAAAGTTTATATCAAGTTAACTTACCCTAATGTCAGATTCTATTCACTTTTTCAGAAAAAAACATTTATGGGGGAAATATTAACAGAACTTGATGGAAAAATGATTGCACCACAGAGATTTTTAGTAATTGTTCAAGAATGTACTATTATTTGAATAAAATCCTTATATATATATATAAGGATGTCCTTCTTAAGTACAAATGGTAGCTTGTTTGAGGAATTTCTGCAATTTGTTTTTCTAATTTTTTCCTTGAAAAATTTCCTTTCACTTTTGCGTTCCATAAGACTTTCCCGGGGAGCTTGCTATTACTCTAAGCAGCTCCTGGCATCATGAATCATAACAGACATCTGAATATTGAAAAATTGTTTTTTATTACAAGAGACAGGAATTTGTTTCATCTGGAGGACTGAAACTTTAGTCAGGCTTAATGCCAAGGTCAGGATTTTTTTCTCTTTCTCTTCAGCCAAACCAGAAAATATAAAATTTTTTTTGAGACTTTGTGAACTTTTCTAACTGTCTAGATAAGATGGTTATAGATACGCAGCAAATTCTCTTTATACAGACCTGTGCTATATTATGTTTGTTATGGGGCTTTATGAGCAAGAAAATGGACCAATACTTTTGGCAGAATAAGTTGATTTAGATTTACCAAATTATAGTTGTCTAAAGGTGACTGGATTTTGAAGGTAACAAAACTGTGGTAAATGTTTAAAACAGAAATGCTGGGGAAAAGTTTCCACAGTTGTAGCAAAGAAGAGGCAAATCAAAATAAAGATCTGCTTTCAAAGGATAACTCAGCCTTGCGCTGTAATTTTATGATTCTCTGCCAGCGAACAGCATAGGAGAGATCAGATTGGATGAAATAGAGGTGAAGAAAACATCAACGTTTCCCAGCCATGAATTTCAATCAAACAAAGGAAAAATGTGCCAAGTCACATTTCTGTTTATGTATATGAGAATTCTGTGATGGGAAAGTTTACTCAGCTGTGATATAAAGAGAATAAAATTTTGTACTGTGGGCACAGATACAAGTGTGAAAATACACAATATCTTCATTGCTAGGGCTATAAGCAAGTCCTACTTTGAGCAGGAAGTACTTAATTATTTTCACTGCTGAGAACTGTGTACAGAGAAAATGCAACTGTTCATTTTTTAATGCCTTTTTCATATTTTATTCTCTAGTTTTATCTATGCTTAACTGTCCAAGTTTTAGTGCAGTTTACTGTGGTTTCTGTCTGCTCTTTGAGGCTTTGGGAAAGTATTTTCTGTATATATTTCGCTGACATCTCTGTCTTTCTTCATGCCAGACCCTTGCCCTCTTATGTACTGGTGGCATAAAAACTTGCTTGTTAGCATTTGCTGATGTTACAGAATACGCCCAGCTGAGTGGCAAACGTTAAGAGGGAGGTCTCTTGACTGAAGGAAAAACAGACCCTGAAGTTCTCGTGGGAAGAGTAGATGAAACTCATTAGCATGCAGGCGTTAACTTGCTTCTTAGACCATAGATAATACTGGAAGTTTTGTTCTTAGAAGCCTGTGCCACAAATATGCTTGTGTAGGTCATTGTGAATGAGAAAACTGACAAGTATGTTTGGGCTTTCAAAGTGAGTTACGTTTCTTGAGTTATAATTGTATAAAATTGACAGCGTGACTGTGGTAAATGTCAAAATCGAGGACACAGGGAGAAGACTGAAAGAAGAGAGTGGTCCAGGGGTGGAAAAGGGAGAGAGGGCAAGCATATTCCCACAGATTAAGTAATTTAGTTTGAACTGCTTCAATTAAACATGGAATTAGCACCTGTGATGACAGTATTTTTTCTGAAAGGGCCATATCACATGTGTCTGCTCCTCAGAACACATGCTAAGGAGAAGACACACAGTATGGCATCTCCAGGAATTACTTAACACACCTAAAATCCCCAGACACACTCTTGAGTTCCTGAAGGAAAAATAGCTGTTCGACAGGAGTGGCTGTGACCTGTAACATTCATACTCAGCCTGTCTCTTAAAGATATGATGGAGTTAGAAGATTCCTTCTGAATTTACATCTGACAAATGCTAATGACCAGGGGAAGAACTCCTCCCCGAGGCCAAAGCTACTCCCAGCTCTCAGTACTGCCATTTGGATTATATAGGGTTCCCAGGAATAAGCACTGGGAAAATACTGATAACACAAGTGGAGACCTGTGAATGAATGAATCCTGCCAAACATCTGGGCTCAGCACTGCTGAAGGAACTACAATCCGCCTGTGGCATCGGCACAGTCTTTGGGATCCTGCCCACAGAAACAGAATGGCTGCCCTGTTTTGAAGAACAACACACTACATGTGGTACAGATCTACTGAGGAGGAAAGCGGAGCAGTGTAAGGGGTTTCTCCTCTCCTCTAACAAGCTTTAGGATCACTAATGGAAAGATGGTTTTATTTTTATGTTGTGTGTCAGACTGTGTGTTTACTGTATCTCTGTATAAAGTCTATTATAGTTTTGAGACGCTGTACCTGCCTGATCCTTCCTGGTATCCTGTTGAGTCAGAAAAATATGGAGAAACAATGAGACAAATACTTTTTTGGTCTTATATCTAAAAATCTGCCTTAATTTCCAATCTTGACTAACTATTTTATTATTTTAGTGATCTTATGCAACTACAGATGGTTCCAGTAGAAAGTGATTCATCACTGAACGTTATTTCCATTGCAAAAACTATTACACAATGGCTGAGTAAATCTGTTCTAAAGAACACTCACTACCTGCCATGTGATGCATGGCATGCAGCTGTATATTATTTTTATAATCAGTAAATACTGCAGGGAGACTTCTAAAAGATTAGATGCCTCTAAAGACAGCCTTTAAGAGTTGTGTAGCAGGAGTGATTGACAGCTTTTAGGCAGACAGAAATCACAAACTCTGGATGTAATTTTTCTATTCACACTTAAGAAGTGATGAAATAGAATCTTATTCTTTATTGTTATGTTTTACATGAAGATTAGATCCTTAAAAGAATAATTGTCTATTACCCTGCATGATGTGGTATGCATCAAAGCAAAAGGAACATAAAATACTGTCATCTGATCTTGGCAGCATTTTAGCATTTGGTATGTCAAGTAGAGAATTTTATAGGTAATACAAGAGGAAATAATCCACAAGAGAAACAGGTTCTCTATAGTACAGACTTATGTGTATGAGGTGGTTAAGATTCTATGTTTATCTTTGTAATATTTGAGCATAAGTCTGTGTATTCTTCCCTGTTACACTGGGCATGTACAATTCACTGCTAATCAAAGTCCTAATTTAATGGCTCCATATAGCTCTAATGTGTGGTAGTCCTGAGCAATTTGCCACAATTGATTTACTTTGGGCATTGTGAGATGAGTGTTGTTGTAGCAAACCCAGAAATCTTACTGCCCTAACCTTACTGCTCAGCTCCTTGAATACACTGCTTCCTCTCAAGCAAACCCACCTGATCGCTCATGAATCAGCTCAGTTTTCACTCAACCTACCAAACCTACCTACAAAATACCTACCACTTCACACAAACACAAGCAGGTGGACATGAGAAATATTTTCTATGTCAGACACCACACCAGAGCGTCTTACCTATTAATCATGTGATTGTTCACCTAATCTCTAGCATAATGCATAAGTAATGCACAGACTACAGATCTATTCCCTTTTGGCTGGAAGCACCTTTGACTGTTTAAGATAGGAGATAATATAATTTCTTCCCTTACTTAATTTATTTTCTTCCAACAGACAATCCTGAATGAATCTGATACAATTCTGAGTTGGTAGCTGGAGTCTTATCTAGGAGGAGCCAATAGATAATTTGAAAAAACATAGTAGGAGGTTTTTGCTAATATGTTATGTCAGAGAACTAATGGAAATAACAATTCTACTGAAGAAAAAGAACATCCCTTAGGGAACAGAAATTACTAAATAGCAGGCAGAAACTCTTTAGATTTGCATATTAGTAGTCATAACAATGCATGCAGAATTAAGAGTACAAAGGCAGGTGCAAAAAAGCCTCCATTACTTTGGAAATTGGGAGTACTTTAATATAGAACAGAATTCAGCTGTTCTTATGTTCCTGAAAGAAGACCTGAATGAATGCAAAGAACTGGTCAGTGAAGTCTTATAGTGATCATTTCAAGGAATATATGACAGAAAGTAATTAGTGAAAGAAACATTATTGAAATCAGAGTGGCAGAGTGGAGAGAAAAATTGGGTCACATAAAAATGGAGAAATACGGATGCATCTGCCGTTCTTTAATGGGCAAGCAAGCACTGATATATAAGGACAAAATTAAAATGACTAAACTTGAAAGTAAATGACAGAAACAACCCCATCAAGAAACAGACGTTCTTCTGTAACAGAAAGGAACACATAGGCCTATTCCGTAAAGGGGAGCAGTGGTTAAATAATCATGGGTGCAGGAAAGGATGAAACATTATCTCAAAGAGACATTTATTACCACTTGGTTCATGAACTTTTCTTTACATGGTAAACAGACCATAACACAAAGGAAAATACAGTATTTGTATATGCTGTACAACTACACGTTGTGAGAGCTGGTGAAACTCAGTTTGGTTTGTTAAAGAAATTCTGAGCAAGCTTGGAATCAATAGAGATTATCACTTCAAATCTGGAAAGGACAAGGTAAATATGGCACATACCTTGAAAAGGAGCAGGGAAGGACTTTGAGAATTATAGAATTAGGCCAACCTAATATTAGTATAGGCCAACCAGTATTGGTTAAGTGCTAGCACAATCAATTTTGTGAGCATTCATAGGATAAGAATGCTGATTAAAGTATATGCATAAAATTTGTCACTGTCCTGCATGACATTCTTGTTTCCAAACCAAGGAATTATGGTCCAGATGAAACAAAGTAGTCAACCAGTGGGGAAACAATGGGATTCTCAATGGTGTGCTCTTAACCTGGGATGTCATTTCAGGGCTACTGCATAAGCCTGTCTAGGGCATGCTTCTGTTCAAGAATTTAATTGATGGCCTGGATGGTGAAATAAAGAACATCTTGAGAAAGTCTGCAGGTTATCACTGGTCTACAATGGGTTTTAAATACTCTGGAGGAAAGACAGCAGGGCTGGAATTCAGAGTGTTCTTACTGTAATAAAGAGTCCAAACTCAAAAGAATATTCCATTAGTGAATCATGTCCATAAAAAAAAAAACACAAACCAAATAATATTCCCTTTATTTGTATGTATTCTATTTTTCAAAGTTAGCTTTCTCTTTAAATTCAGAACAGGAGTGTATAGACACTCGGAGAAAATATCCTAATAAGCATTCACTGATCTTTGCAGAATGGAGTGACCCTGGAATTCAGTGCACCAAACCCCACAAAATGAGGAAGTGTACATGTCTTCTGAGGGATACATGAGTAAGATTTTCATAATTCATTGAGCAACAGATGTGATTAGAAGCTATTTTTACTTAACCCAGAGAAACAAACCAGGCTGGTTAGATGAAATAGACCGCAGTGAACATTTAGGGACAAGCAGTCAAGCATAATCACATCTAAGACATATCAGGAAAATTTACAGAATTAGGTAATCTGAGAGGAGATACCAGTGAAACATGATGGCAGGGGAACAGAACTGATAGAGTCCATTATTACAGAACTGCAGTGAAAAAGCAAATCTAAAAGAACAGCTAATGTCACATTGTACACAACAGGCCACATAGTTAACGCCACGGAGAAGATCCATAAACAGGCCACCAGACTGTCTAAACTGGCAACACCAGTTTGTACATATGGAGAATAATCACAGCAAAACAGGATATTCCAGATATCTCATTTTCCTTTGTGTTTTTTTCTCTGTGGAAAAGGATTCCTGAAATGGACTGTCAGCTTTTTGCCAGCTGTGTTTGGTATTGCAGGCTGTTGACTTCTTTTGTGCTCCCCGCAGTGGAGCTGTATTAATATTTTGGAAACCCATCAGTGGAGGATCAGCACGTTTGACCACCTGCTGTTTGTTGTGAAATGGAGGTGGAAACACCACAGTCTGCAGCGATGTTTCATGAGGTGTGATTCCAGAGCTTTTCCTTATAATAAATGAGGCTGGGGGTATCCCTTTATTATTTCTAATTGTGTTTTTGTTTTCTCGGTTGAAGTGATGAGATACTGGTGGAACCTCATGTACTTTCTTTATTGTAAGTCATAACATTAGTAGCATCCTTGGTCTGGTCTTCCTGTGAGGGCTGTGAAGAGAGTGATTTGAGACGAGGAAAGCTGTGTGGCAAGAAACCTTCCTTCAGCCACTGCACGACACTCCTCTTCCATGAATAGTGTGAAGAATAGTAATAATTAAGTAGTAATTTATTTTTTTTTAGAAAAACTTTACAGAATTCTTTATCATAAGATACAAATAAGCTGTTATTTAAATTAGTGCTAAGAAAGTGTAAAAGAATGGAGCAGCACCTTGTCCTCTTTACAATCCCTAACTCAAAGAAAGGTTCTTTCTGGTTTATTAGACTCAATCTGTACTTGAGGAGGCAAAGGAGTGGATATTGGAAGTGTGTATGGGTATATGGGAGATGAGGTGATGTTTGACTCAACCACCATCCTGCAGTACTAAACTCTTCATACTGGAAACTTTGTGCAGCTGTTGCTAGAAATTCACATCAGATATCAGAGTTAGAAAAATAGCGAGATAATTGTGTCATTGACATCTCTTTAATGGCTGTTGTTTTAAACTGTCTCACTCCAGAGTGAGGCCATAGTTTCACAGTCATCAATACCAAATTAACACATTATTGAATCACTCATTTATAAGAAATTGATGCAACTCAAGCATGCTGTGTTTATGTTGCTTTAGCTGGAGCACACTGTGGAATTCGTAAGTGGTTTTATACCAAAAGCCAAATGCAGGAGGTCAGATGATACGTGTTTCATGGTACAAAATCAGCCCATCAAAACGTGTGAAAACATCTCAAGCTGCAATAAATTTGTGCTGGATCGATGCTTTTGTGTTACGTGGTGGCAGTGATTTTGATCTGGTACGGGAAGCCCTGAAGCCAGACTCAATGTGTCATGGAAATATGGACTGATGGCATAGTTGCAGGCATTTTCCCAAGTATATCCCAACTCATATAAAAAATTTCCTTCTGCCGCTCTTGTGGATGCATGTTCATACTTCTGCATTGTGGTTTGTCATCACCTCACTTTTGGCAGTGCCAAAATGCATGAGCTGCGCTGCACCCTGGGCCACAGGAAGGAAGTTTCACCCAAAATGTTGTTGCTTGTTTACTCTTTTTTTGGACTGGGCTCTCTCAGTGATTCAGTGATTCAGTTTGCAATGGGACTCCACTAAGCTGTGCAAAACAGCTGAGGAGTGATGCTTTGTTTCATGAGGTAGGAAGGAGTAGTCAGAGACAGGAGTTACCTAAGTTAGCTTTGTCACTTAGGGAAATGTGCATATAACATCATCCACAATAAAAATAAGAAGGTCTTCTGCACAAAACAAAAAGGTTTCATCAGGGAGGAGAGGGCAAAACCATATATGACAGCTAAAATCACCATGGAAATCAAAAAGAAAGGGGCAGTTTAACATACCACTGACAGCAGCTAAATCCTCAGCTTTGCCCTGAGCCTTCCAGTTCGTGAAATACCTCAAATGGCCAGTTCTCTGCAGATGACCCAAGAGCCTCTGCTTTGCAGTGGAATTAGCATAACCGAGTTACTGAGCATTACAGATTTTTTGTAATATTTGGAGAAGTGCTGCGTATTAAATATGCATTTATCATACCTAACCAGTGTGATCATTTACAAGGGATGATAACGTCGCAGACTGGAAAAGGCTTTGTTAAGGTTGAAAATACACCAGGTCTCAATTTTCCTTGAAAATAAAAAGTGATTTTGAATGTTTTTATTTCCAGAACGAGTGAGTGCTTTAGTATTCAAGCAATGAATCAGGGGAAGCAGCTCAGTGCTTATGAACAGATGTAGAAATACCTCCAAAACTGCTAGTGAATATGATTCTTAAATGGAGAAGTATAGTGAAAAAATGTACCACGAAATTTTAAAGAGTTTTTCCAACCTGAGAGAGATGATTACTCCGAAATTTACTACAATCCTTTCTTCTTTTTCTTTCTTTTTTNAGCTCTCTTCTCTGAAAAAAAATTAAGAACTACAGTTCCTGCAAATTATATCTGGAAGCTAGAATGAGACATTCAAACTGGATGTTAAGGATGGGCTTTAACAACGAAGGTGTAAAATATTGGAACCAACTATCAAAGTATTATTTTTTTTTTTTGACCGAATGCCTTCAAATAAAAATTGGGTAATGAACTATTTGGATAAGTATACGGGTAATTGACAGAAATAAAATGGTCTGTGCCATGTAGAAGACCAGGCTAAATGATCAAAAACACCTTTGGGTCTTAATTTTATCAATCTATGGAAAAATTCTTTCTTACTCCTGCCAAACCTGCTCTTCCACTAGCTGAGGATCCTGCATAACCAGCTGTTGCACATTTTCTCATTTTATGGATATTGCTAATTTCAGCAATATCCCATTTCAGCAATCCTATGCCAAAGGCTAGTAATGGCAGCTTAGTTTGGTGCTAATATCAAACAAAATGAACAGAAGATAGGTGTGAAAGTGAAGTAGATTAACAAAATTTAGAATTGTATGGCATTTGTATCTATTTAGATAAAGGAATAATCTTTCCTCTTCTAGAGTCTGGGCAGGTTATCATGGAAGATTCTTGAAGTGTGCAATTGTAACTGTTCAGATTTGCACATACATGTGTGTATGTGTGAGAGATCAGACATCAGATTACAATACACCTGAACTTGTAACAATACACTTGAATTCTGTGACTGCATCTACCACTGCAGTTTACAGCTTCCCAAATTGCTAAGCAGTAGCCCAAACATGCCCATGCACCAGCATATCTCCCTTCATACTGCATGAGCATTCCCTGCAATGCCTTCAGCTCCAGTCATTTGCCATTTCCAGCCAATTCCTGTGCCTTCTCTGGGACTGTTACTAAAAGACATATTGCATGAAACTACAATCTTATGGATGCTAAGATGGTTTCTTAGCATAGCTGTGGGCCTTTCCAAACACTTCACTTTAGTGCCCAAGAGCATCCCCATTTAATTGACTAGAACAGGCAGTTTGAGCTGCCTGCCTTGGTCTTTACTGTATGTGGTTCTGGAACTGGGTGCTGCCAATGGCTGATGCTCCCTGAACTGCTTAAATTATTAATACAAAATAATAATTGAAGCAGTAATTACATATATTAAAATGCCTACTTGTTCTGTTACTACTCCCTTTCCATTAGGGAAACATTTTCAAATGTAGTCAGTGCTAACCTAATGTTTTTTGCCTGATGTCCATGAAATTCCTAGCCCATAAATCAGCAGCATCTACAAAAATGTGTGCTTTAATTTATATCAATTGTGATCCCATATCTCAGAGTGATAAATAGTGGATATGCATCGCTAAAAATTGATCAGACGTATTTCTGTCCAATTACTGGCCATTTATCAAAAGAAGTCTGGCTGGCTGAGGGAAGACGACCCTGAAGAGTATACATACGTGTGAGCTTGCTGTCCCTTGGTCCCTCCACATAGCCAGACTTTACAGTGTTTGACCTGTGTGAGCAGAAAGAGGTTCTGGAGGAGAGATTGCCAAGTGGCTATGGTTTGTCTGCCATTTCCTCACAAGCTCTGATACTTGCATATGTAACAAATGACTCCTGTGACCTAGATAGTCATTCCATCATTTTCCTATAAAAGGAAGGATTGTTCTTTAAACTACCACTTTCTTTGATGGTGGATTGTATTCATTCCAGCCAATAATTTTTATTGTACTTCTTTAAACTCTAGCTATAAAAAGCGTATAATATAAAACCTTGACCGGGTATTAAACGTTAAACTACCAATAATTTAGTGACAAAGTTCTCCCCAACTTTGTTCTGTTACGCTACAAAGACTTCTTTGCATAAGAGATTCATATTATAATAGCTTATATTTGTTCATTCATTTTTTCAGCATTTCCACCCTGTGTGTATGAGGAACATTTGGCAGGTACCCAGCTAAGCAATGACTTTTTAGCAGCTAGAGTCAGCCAGGACACTGACTTGTTTCATTCAAGTGCTGATGAGTTGTGTCTTCAATAATGTGAAAACTGTTCTTTCTATTGGCTTTGTGCAATTGATCTCTGGAGGTCTGTAATCGATTGGTTAGGTTCCTCCTTAAACATTTACTAAGCTGTATTCCCCATGTCCCATATGCATTACTTCCAAATATGTTTGTTACTTCGTCACTAGAAAAATCCCACCCCCACAAGCCCCGAACAAGCAAAAGGTCCCTGGAGAATATGGTATAAACTGAGGTAATTTGATGTTTAGAGCTATTGCAATGTATTTCACAGGTACTGCATTGTTTGAATCATTTCTGTTAAAACTGAAGCAGTGTGTGAAATTTCCCACATCAATTTCAACACCTCTCAGTGTTTTCAGGTGCACATGAGGGTATTGGCAGCACTTCTGGCGATTCTTTGTACTTCACTGCAGCCTGGGCAGCAGCTGAGATCTGGTTTAATTTTAGGATTGCTAACCTGAACTGGAGTGATGACTAAGAGCCAGCAAGCTCTACAGGAAGCTTATAAAATGCTATTTGCCAGGCTCAAAACTGAGTGGTGTCATCCTGGAACTGCTGAGGATTATGTATTACATACTCTAAGGCTTCTTGCATTTTCCCTGTTAACTGACTCTTAATCACAGGTGGCTGAAAGATTCAGAGATAACTGTCTGGAGTACAATCACATGCTGGTTCATGCTGGCCACTGCTTGTACACATACATTTAAAGGGCATTCTCACCTACCCATGTTTCAAGACTGCTTGCTCTAGTAATTCCCTTTTGGGTCCGTATCACCATTTAATGTGCTGATCTGATTTAGAGATTTGACAGATTTATCTACTTCCCTTGGTGGGAAGAAAACACCACTGAAATGAATAAAGAGTGCTGACCTGTGTCCTGAAGAAAAAATGCATCTATGTGATTCCATTCAGCAGCACTGAAGAATGTAAATGCCTGCCTAGTTTCAACATTTTTTCAAGTATTTTGCTGAATCAGGAGTTATCGCTAAGCATACAAATAGCCCCACTGAGGTCCCTGAAATCACTAGAAGTTAAAGGATGTGCCTTCCTACTGTAATTGTGGGGTTTAAACTCTTCACAAAAAGTCTTGCCAAAAGCAGAACATTTACCAGTCCACTTTGATCTGCACGTTTTCTCTTTCTGATGAGAACTGGTATAGCTTTTGCTGCTTCTTTGCTCTTTTTCATAGCTATTAGCTGACTTCTGAATGGAATTCTCAGAATTTGGATTGCCTTCTTGCAGCTGAGTTATATTTAAAAATTAGCAGACTTGCAGTTTCTGATTGCCAGCTAAAATACACTTAAGCACACTTTCATTCAATTTCAAAAGACTGAGGTTTTTTTCTTCCATCTTGTTACCTAGTACACACCACCAGGCCAGTTTCTTTACAGCAAATAAAATATATTTTATCTTTCTACGTATACGTATTGATCTAACTTGCAGTGTTCATGTTTGAAATTTTGCCTGGGTCTGGCTAGGAGAGCTGCTCACAGTTGTATTTGGTGCAGAATTTTCACCTAGTGAAAACAGACGGGAACTTTGAATTTTGGTGAAACCAGGATTTTATCTACAAATTTCATACTCTAATCTATAAGATTTCTTTTCATGCTTCTAAGTCCTTTTTTGTTTCCTTTCTCTAACTACCTAAGATAGTTCGTGTCAAGCGTTCAAAACAGTGGCATTTACACTTTCATACACAATTGTGTATTGGTAATTATTTGATGTATGATGTCTTTGCAGAAAAAATATCTCAATGTTGTGGTCCTGGGCAATGAATAAGACTTTTAGCCTTAGCTATAGAAACTACGATGGCAGAGCTGGCAGGGCTTGCTACATTATTGTTGCACATTTTAAACTGCTGAATGCTTCCTGCCAGTTAAATCATCAATGCAGGAAACCATTGTCATTGATAGTGACTTGTAAATTACATGGGGACAGTCTTTTTTCCGGAAAAGAAACAGGAATGACAGAATTTTAATCTAGGACACTGGTCTTCAAAGTGGGGTGTGCACACCCCAGGGGATGGACAAGGCAATCTGTTGGGGTGTAGGAAGAAAATACTTTTTGTACTACTAATAAATAAAATAAAAGAATATTTTTAAATGTCTTTATTTCATGTTTATCTTATGCTTTTTAATGTCTAGTTTTATGTGCATTTTAAAATGTTCATAACATATTAATACAGTAGTACTTGTATATAATTTATAAATAAATAAATAAACATGCATTGGGAGTGTGCTATCAAAAAGGTTTGGAAATGACTGCACTAAGACAGAATCCTAGATGGATGGCAGAGTAGTATGCAGATGGTGATACAGCTGATTTTGCTTTTACTTATTTCAGTTTTAAACCAATGTAGTCCTAATAGAATTATTTCTGATTTATTCCAGCATTAGATCATTGTCCTGCCATTTGTAATTGGGAAAGTGGGGCTAAATGCAGATGGAAACTCTGTCTTAGTTGCAGGCTTGCAACTGCTGAATCATATGTAGAAATGTCTTAGACCTCTGCAGCATCCTGTGAGCTTGGTTTTCATCACCTTGTTGTAATCTAGGAGAAAGTTCATTGAATTATACTGGAGTAAATCTGGTGCATTGGAATGAAGCAAATGCCTAGTCACTGTTAGGCTATCTATGGCTGAAAGCCTCTAGAGACTTGACAGAGACTCTGCTCCTAGGAATTCATTTTTGTGACTGAGAATGTATAGCACAATTTATTGGCTGCAGCTTGATTTTTTAAAAAATACACAGTCAGCTACAGTTAGTACCCAGTCTACAGATAAAGAGGCGTGAACACATACCTGCACTTAGGAAGTATGAGCCATTTGGTCCAGTTAAGGACCCTGTTGTGAAAGAAAAAGATCCAGCTTGCAGACATCAAAGCTTCTAGTCTCTCACACAACTCATGGTTTGCCAGTCTAAAATCATATATGTGAACACAGTGCTTGTCCTTGGCCTTTGTAACCAGGCTGTTACTGTGACAAATTCAGAGAGAGATGCTGAAGTAACAAATATGCGACCAAATCTGAGGCTGCCAGGAAGGAAATACCTGTTTAGCTCGGATTATTCTAGCTTTTGGGGAAAACTCCCTCTTGGTGGAAAAATGCAATTCACTGATTAATCCAGAGCTTGAAAAGAGACCTCTCATCTCAGTTCAGCAACTAAGAGTCTGGCCTTCAAAGATGTTATACTGCTTGATAGTCAAATAAACTGCCATGAAGATGTGGGAGATCTATGGCCATCAAGAAAACAGTCATTACCCATGGCTACCATAGACAGCAATTATCTGTGATAATTTCTGATTTTTTCAGCTTGAAAATTATTACATCTCTACCCGCTTTGCTTTTAGGCAAGAACTTGTTAGGGTTATAATTTAAAGGAGCTGGATTTCCATCACAGTCTAACTCCGGTCTTTAGTAAACTCTCCCAGACACCAAGACTAATGAATGTCACATTGGAGGAAAAAATATTGACACCAAGAATACTTTTGTTCCAGGACAGATATACAAATTTAGGGCTAATATCTGTAGGAAGGACAGTAATATTTAGATTAAATCACTTTTCCTCAGAAAAGGCCTAAAACTGGGTAATATCTTACCAGAATTGACAGCTTGATCATTAGGATACATACTTAAGGTCTTGAACATGTGGACTGAAGTCCTCCAAACTCTGTTTTATTCATGGGAGAGACTTGAACTTAGGTCTTCTCCATGCTCAGAAGGCATCCAGGCCATGAGGCCATTGGATATGCTGAAGTAAGGCACTTTTCATCTCATGGTGGAGCTATTCAGCAGCTTGTTAGAGCTGTGCCACTTTGTATAAACAATTAACTTGTCACAGGGATAGAGATCTGAAACCACTTCATGGCTATCTGCACCAATCCACTGAATCATTCTCCCTGTGGACTAAAGCATATTTATTTATTTACAGAAAGTAAAATAGTTTTAATCAGGAGAGAATTAGAGAGACAAATACTGACTCGATACTTTCCCTTGCTATTATTCTACCATTTAGGAAATGAACAATCTGCTAGTACCAATAATACGTTAAAAGAAGCATCATTATTTGAATTAGGGTCACCATTGGGTCACATTTTCTTTTAGATTTAGTCAAATGTGTTATTTGCTGTAAATATCAGTAATTAATATTTATTTTTATTAAGTGTATTTGAATTGAGGATTTTGATGTTCTGAGAAAATAAGAGAGAATATATTCAAAGAAATAATTCCAAGAGATAATAAACATGAAAAGAAAATGTTGAAACAAAGCCTATCCTCTCTGAAGAAAATGGAAAGAACCTCCATATAAAAAAAAAAAAAAAATTACTTTTAACATGGCCAGAGATTCATCTGTTGTTTCCCCCTGCATTCTGAATATTTGTAAGGTAGTTGGCTTGCCCATATATGTCAGTGGGACACACATGTTCAAACAGACCTATATGTTTGCTGAGAATTACACGTGTGCTTAAGGTACTTTGCAATTTTAAGTACAAGTAAGACATCAGTAAGTTGTAAATTAATTCAAGTCATGAACAGAAGAAAAAAAATTGTTGTTTGGAGAAAGGAGTCCATTCCAAGAGTTCATTTATAGATGGATTTTTGCTTGCCAGAATCTTTATTTTCATATTGTTCTAAAGGAAAAACTGAAGAAGCTGTCCATAGAATCATAGAATCATAGAATGGTTAGAGTTGGAAGGGACCTTAAAGATCATCAAGTTCCAACCCCCCTGCCATGGG
>VZSF01007353.1:151095-163617 GCA_013398295.1 Chionis minor
GTGACTCTCCAATTTGGAGACCAGGATGTCATGCGGGACAGTGTCAAATGCTTTGCTTAAGTCCAGGTAGATGACGTCCGTTGCTCTGCCTTTGTCCACCAAGTTCGTGGCAGTATCGTAGAAGGCCATCAAGTTTGTCAGGCAGGATTTGCCCTTGGTGAAGCCATGTTGGCTGTCTCCAATCACCTCCTTATTTTCCATGTGCCTTAGCAGAGATTCCAGGAGGATCTGCTCCATGATCTTGCCAGGCACAGAGGTGAGACTGACTGGCCTATAGTTTCCTGGGTCCTCTTTTTTCCCTTTCTTGAATATCGGGAATGTACTTGGTAAACCTGTAGCCCTTATGAATGCAGAATTTCCATTAAAATCAGTGGGGATTTTCCTGAGGCATGAACTACTTTAGTTTATGACTACCTGTCTTGATCCTGTGTCCATTCTGTGAACATCATCCTGTGGAGAACTGGAACATCCACCTCAGGTATGCAGGAAACCAGAAGCCTAGTATAACCATAGAAGAAAGAAACTTGTAAAGATCCATCTTCAGTGAACCTCAACAGAAGACAAATCAAAAATGGAAAAAGGAGTTAGAAAAAGTGACACGTACATACCAGAACTCCTCTTAAGGTGGTCTTCATTACAATGACCCCCAACACAGCAGGCAAATGGAGTTGCTATACAGGTAACAACTATTATAGAGAAAACATTTGTTAAAGGCTGATCAGAATGACATGATAAATATTACAGCAAAAATTGGTGGATATCCAAAGGCACGAATGTAGCCCCAACAGCGGTGATCCTGTGGATGCAGACTGATGGACGCAGGGTTACAGCCATCATGCAGTGGAGCAGATATTCCAGCATTGTCTCATGGAAGAGTTTGCAGTTATTTTCATGGTCTAGGATGTATGCATTTCCATACTGCCTGTATTTTAAAGGAATGACACTTTGCACCCAGTTTCTTGCATCTGATGATATCATCCTTATTTGCACCTCATTAAGAAAGGTGGGACATGCTTTATTAGGTAGAAAAGATGGAACTATTATTGTGGTGCAAAGTAGCCAAGAAACAATTTCCTTTCAACAGCAAATTTTTTCAGCCCACCTTATTTCCCCCATTCAACCACCTTAAAAACACAGAGTAGTGGAGTATTGTTTACAGCAGCCAAGATCTTTAACCTACAGTCAATGACCAAGTGCAACGGAAACCAGTGTTACATTATTGTCTGTGCTCATGTGAAAAAGGTTATTCTGTTTTATCTGTCACAAACATCTTTGAATCTTACTAGGTTCTCAGTTTTTGTTATAATTTGTGCCCATCGATAATTACATTTTGATTTAACTCTCCTGATTCACAGCAGCTGGGAAACCAAACCACATCTCTTAATTATGACATTTATTCTAACCGATTTCCTCTGTTCTTAATCCAGGAACTTTCTTTAGATTCTTTAATTTAAATACTGGTTATTAAGTTCTGTCTGCACTCACTATTAATAATAAGGCCAATACTATTGCTTATTGAAAAGGCTTGAAATCTGTTCCTCTCTCTAATCATCAGAAAGATAGATGCAAGAGCAACTGAATATTACACAGAAGTAGGAGTTTGCTCCAAACTATATGTGCACTGAGTAAGGTAGTTCAAGGAGAGAGAAAAGCTGTGTATAGAACTAGTTACTGATAATTCTCTTCTGAAAATTGAGAGTAGAAGCAACAACTAAATTAATTTCTCAGGTGAAAATGTCACACTTAACAAAATGAAATGTGAAAAAGGAAAAAGTAACTTCATAGGCTCTCTTCTCCTGGGACAATGCTTTCAGGAAACACAACAGGCACTCCAGTTTTGAGAATAGCTTAGGGAGCTAGAAAAGCTTCCCTATGATGTGAAAAGACTGGATTCATTCTGTTCAGACAGGAAGTTATTATAAAGATATATGAGCTAGATAAAATAAGGATATAGAAGGTATTTCATGCTTTTCTCAACATAAAAATAGAAGAAGACTATCTAATAAAAATGTAAAAACCCATTTATAATCCTTTACACAACATATAATTAAACTATTCATTGTCAAATATGAAATAAGGGCCAGGAGCAAAATATGCTTTCTTTTTGAACCTGACATCTTTATGACCTTAATTACATTACGGTAAAAATGTATGTAAAGAGATACGAATAGATTCTGTCTTGGTTTTGAACATACATTGGTCATTAACTGTGTGAGATTGCAAAATCTTTCAGTAATTTCTCCAGTAGGTATAATGTGGATAATTGTCCAGTGGGGGTTTATGCCTTCCTCTGAAACTCCAGTTTGTGGCCACTGATGGATAAAGATGCATCACTTTTCCCAGTGAGTGGAGCTTCTCCCAGCTGCAGGCTGCACTCGGTCTACTTACACTTCAGAATAAAAAGGATAAGGCCAAATCTCCCTCTGAGTTATCCTGACAAAGTTCCTTGGACTTGAGTAATTTCAATCCAAACAACTTGATTTGTTTGTAGATTAACAGGAAAAAAAATGCACTTAAGTATTGGGAAGAAGCAGGCACAGTGTCCTGACCCCACAAGACTTAAAAGGCAGGATTTCTGGTGACAGAAATGAAGGACAGGTCTTTCTCCCCCTTTGAAACATGTACTTACCAAACATTTAGTCAATGGTCAGATAGAAGACCCCTCGGAGGAGGATGCAGCCACAGTTTAAGACATGAATCCCTAAATGAACATCCAGGATTTGATCTGCGTAAGGAATAGAATGGGTAATTATTTTTTTCCTGTGAATCTCTGTTGCGTGGTTTAAAGCCAGACAGATTATTAACTTCAATGATATTGCAGACAGAGAGCGTCATAAATACCATCTTCCTCAGCTCTAGACTCTCTCATTGTCTTGTAATAATCAAATACAAGTGAAGTTATCCCCATGATGACAATGTTGCTCTGACATCGAGATAAACAAAAACAGATATGTGCACCTATGCAGAAAACAATTTACTCCCTTTTTCATTTGAAAAGCCTGAGCCAGCATAATTACTTACCAAAGTCCTGCAGATACAGAAATGCAGAAGAAAAAAAATGCAATTGAATTCAAGGGCTATATCATAATATTGATTTTTTTTTACTAAAAATGGAATGTGATGCAGAAGAGGACTGATACCAAGTGAACAGATACATGAAGTATATGTATGGCTGCAGTGTTCATTTTCATGGAACTGTCTTTAGAAAAATCTAAGAATAACCTTATTCGGTTAGTGAATAAACTGTTGTTTCTTGGTTCACATTATCAGAGAGCTGGGTGGGGAAAGGAGAATGCCCCACAGGTTTTCAGACAGGGAGGAAGAAAGAGGTTTTTTTCCATGCTCCTTTTTCTTGTAAAGGAGATGAACAGAAACAGGTAACAACTGACAGTTTACCCTCCCCTCTGGACAAGTGGAAAGGAGGAAATGAATTGCTTCTCTCAGAGGCATAATTCTATGCTTCTTTACAGTGATGCAATTATATTTTGCACCAGAGTACAGGTGAAAGGAAGCTTATGTATCCATTCATGACTAACATAAAATGTGTCTTAGCAAGAAAAACTGTGAAGACCTTGAGGAATACATGATGTACCAGCTACTTAAAACACATTGTGACTTTTGTATGAACAGTCATGAAGGTAAAATTATTGGAAAGTATGGTCAGGAAGGGTCTGGTTTATTAGAATTTTCTTAGCAGCTTGTTCTCCGATTTTCTTCCTAGTGGTAAAGATGCTGGTGCTACCATGTTGAGTTTTGGGATATAAGTAATTGGAGACAGCATGTAACAAAAATAGTAAAGGCTAGTTTTGTAACTATTTCATTACTGCAACGTGTGTCTATGGCCAAAATGTTGATCCTCACCAAGATGACTTGTAGTTATGGATTCCTGAAAGTTTTAGCAGGACACCGTGCACTACAATGACACTTTACATCCTCTGTGGATGTAATGTGCAATTTAGATAGTTTTGAGAGCCTGAAAATCTGATCCCATCTGGTCAGATGAGATTAAAAATGAAGGACTGATAACTAGATGATTTCAGGCCAAAAAAACTGCACCCTTTTAAACTTATTTTAAGCCTAATTGAGTGATAACAGAAACTGCTAAGAAGGAGTTCATATGACCATTGCAACTAGGGAAGGAACATTGACGGTCTGTGGAAAATGGGATAAAGTACCCCTGAGAGTACAGAAATTTCACCTAGCACTTCGGAGAGAGATTATAAAGAGTGACTGTGACTAGTGGTGTTCCCCAGGGGTCAGTGCTGGGTCCAGTCCTGTTCAATGTATTCATCAATGACCTGGGTGAAGGGATGGAGTGTACCATCAGCAAGTTTGCTGATGACACGAAGCTGAGAGGGGTGGCTGACACACCAGAAGGCTGTGCCGCCATTCGGTGTGACCTGGACTGGCTGGAGAGTTGGGCAGAGAGAAACCATATGAAATTCAACAGAGGCAAGTGTAGGGTCCTGCACCTGGGGAGGAATAACTCCATGCAGCAGTACAGGTTGGGGGCTGACCTACTGGAAAGCAGCTCTGCAGAGAGGGACCTGGGAGTCCTGGTGGACAACAGGGTGACCATGAGCCAGCAATGTGCCCTTGTGGCCAAGAAGGCCAATGGCCTCCTGGAGTGCATCAAGAGGAGTGTGGCCAGCAGGTGGAGGGAGGTCATCCTCCCCCGTTACTGTGCCCTGGTGAGGCCGCATCTGGAGTACTGTGTCCAGTTCTGGGCTCCCCAGTTCAAGAAAGATAGGGAACTGCTGGAGAGGGTACAGTGAAAGGATGCGAAGATGGTTAGGGGGCTGGAGCATCTTTCTTATGGGGAAAGGCTGAGGGAGTTGGGTCTTTTTAGGCTGGAGAAGAGAAGACTGACGGGGGTTCTCATAAATGTTTACAAATACCTAAAAACAGGGTGCTGGGAGGAGGGGGCCAGTCTTTTTTCGGTGGTGCCCAGTGATAGGACAGGAGGTAACAAGTACAAACTTGAATACAGGTAGTTCCATCTGAACATGAGGAGGAACTTCTGTACTTTCAGGGTGGCAGAGCACTGGAACAGGCTGCCCAGAGAGGTGGTGGAGTCTCCGACTCTGGAGACATTCAAAACCCACCTGGATGCCATCCTGTGCAACCTGCTGTAGGTGGACCTGCTGTGGCAGGGGGGTTGGACCAGATGATCTCCAGAGGTCCCTTCCAACCTCTAACGTTCTATGATTCTATAATTCTATGAGTGATTAATGGGACAGGAGAGCAGAGAAGAAAAAAACATTGGGAAAGAACTAGTGTCATCAAGGAACAGCACCAGCACCCAAGAAGTAACACAACCCCCCCCCCCCCAAACTCTTATGGTGATGTTTAAGATAAAATCTAACCTAACTGTAGCTTAATTAGCTTTGTTTCTTTGTAGTACAAAGGGTCTGTTTGGTTTATCTTGGTAGTAAAATCATCCATTAGGTTATATAATGTGTTACCCTCTTTGTTTTTTTAAATGCTGTGATTAGCCAAAATACCTATTTATCCACACTGTATGTTTTCCCTTGATGGCCTCCTTTAAGAATCATCTGGTGAATGCATTGAAAGTGAGGTTGAGGGCAGTGGCCCGCACTACTCATCTGTATCCTGGACTTTTCCACTGGTCTATTTTCCGCTGGTGATCTCACCAGGCAACTTAAGAGAGCCCACTTTGTTGCTGTGATGAATACATGGAACTGTTCGTGTCCTGCCAACACCAAGCTCACATCTACGCTCTAGCTGGATTCACAGACTGTGGCCTCTGTCCATCAGGTTTATTTTGAACTGGCCTAATCCCATACAAACATAATCAAGAGGAGGTAGCAGTGACAAACTAGTGATGCTTCTAATCACTCTATACCAAAAATGTCAGCGTTTTTAAAACTATTTGAAAGTAGACAGCAACTTCCTGAGGTTTCTAGCTCTGCTGATGGAATTCGGTGTCTGAACTACTGCTGCTGATATCTGAACTACTGCTACTACTGTCACTAATACTGGTGACAACAGGCTAAGTAACACTCTTCTCCTTAGCATTTGAAGGATAAAGAGGCTGTATGCTCAATGTGTCAACTTCCGTGGACCTGTTTTTTGCGGATCTCTGAACTCCATTTGTTACATAGGAATCCCGGGTGATTAACTCAACCTGAACCCTACGAGTTATTAAGACACTTAAAAGTTAGTGAGTGGCAACAATGAGTCAACCCTTACAAATTGGCATCAAGCATGGGATGCTGCTAAAAAGAGCGTTTTTGCCCCATGCTGTATCCTTGGCCATATACTTCAGCTTCCTCAAGCACCGGCATTTGTGCATGGTACAGTGATTGCAGTAGGAAAACTCATAAAGAAAAAGAACATGTTTGCAGCTGAGTAATTCCTCAACAGCATATTTACTTCCAGCAGGAAGGTCAGACAACCTTCCTCGATAATCAAAGTCCCAAGTTCCTGGGAATACGTGGTGGTTTAGTACTGTGCCAACTAATGCCCTAGGTAAAGGAGATTAATAGATCAGGAAAGACAATATCCTCATGGCCTTTGTCAAAGTCACTCTAAAGGCAGCGTGTATGGGCCTCTAACTAGATGTGACTCATCTCTGTGCAGATAAAGTAAATTGCTTTTCATTTAAACGGATAAAGTTAGTCTACAAAGACAAGACCTTCCTAAAAATTAACATCTACACACCAGCTTTTTCCAAATTGCATTTTTAAAATAACAGTATTATACTCATTTTAATGTAATGAAATTAAAATTAAATCATAATAACATGTTTTAAAAAAATGCACTTGGATTAATATACTACTGAACTGCAGTCAGTACTGTTGAGCTCCAGTCAGTGTGCATCAAATAGGAGAGTTTATATCCTTTCTAAGCAACGATGCTGCAACTAGCTGCTGTCTTTATTGATTAAGGAGATGATGCTACGTAATTTACTTTTAATCTCTAGTGTAGTATTGAAGCTCTGACATGATAAGAGAAGAGGAAGTCATCAGTTGCTGCACCTGCAACTCAACTGTGAGATTTAAATACCTTAACTTTATTTTGGAAAATATTGATAAACTCATTTAGAGTAGCCCGATATTTAAATCTAAGGCCTTTAGAATTTTAGCTAGAGAAATGAGCTGGTTTTTCATAACTTGCTGTTATTCGAGAATAATTTGTCTCTTACTTTGTCTCCTGTGAAGTGAAATCATATGTGTATACAGAAGCGTCAAAAATGGCCTTTGTAATAAAAATGCATTAATCTCCTCAAGCTAAATTTTATTTGAAAATCTTTTAATGCTCATTGTATAAAGTTCCTTCTCATCTAGAAGCTAGTTCACNAGAGAACAAAACAAAAGAAGTTTGTCTGCTAAAATGAATCCACTAATAAAGTAAATAATAACAAGTAAACAAAATGCTTACAAAGCTTGTAATATATTGGCAGTCCTTGTTTAAACAATCATGTAAATACTGTTTAATACCTGGAAAAATTAAGATCTAGAATACTACTGGAATCAGGTACGTATTTTCAGCAAATGCTTTAAGCCAGTTGTGAATTTTGCTAGAAGACGAATGTGAATGTTAAGTACATAGATGGAATAATCTTAATTAGCTACAAGAAAAAGCCTGATTTAACCAAGAAGCTTCTCGGTGCTAGTCAGCAATTTTAGACTTGTGTAGTGGATGTTATTAAGATGATTTATTTTGCAAACTTTGGTTGAGACAAAAATTACTTGTGAGCTAGTATTTTTAATTAAATTACAAATATCAGATGATAGGTTTCAAGAAACCATTTAGCCATATTCTGGATTCTTGGGACTGCATTGCACCACAAAGGTGATTCTTAACCAGCTACAAAATCTTTCTTTACAGAGACCAGCTCCTAATGCACCAGCTCTGTGTATTGCTCTCCCTTGCTTCCGACACGGGAGATGTGCTGATAAAAACCTCAGCGTAGCTGGAACATTGCTTTGTTCTCCACAGCATGATTTGAGTTGACTAAGTAGATTTGCCCAGAGTTTCTCTGGGAGCAAGTCCATGCTTAGCAGTTTAAGTTTCAAGAAAGTGCACAAATGGTTAAGAGACAATCTCCCAGCTCTTTCTTCATCACAGCTGCACAGTGTACAGAAGGGGCAACACAGAAAAATTAGCCTAACAACGAGTTTTCCAGAATGTCAAAATTCTGAGAAGTTTCTATAAACTTATGAAAACATATGTTTGAGCAAATATGCCTGAAAGTCTCTTTCCTTCACAGAGGAATAATATTAAAGTGAACATCTTTCAAAATTAATCTTAAACTTCCAGACTTGCATAAAAGCTGCCCTCTGATTTTCATAGCAGGCATCACTAGAAACAGTTTCACTTTAACGATGTTGCTTGAATATACAAAACATTTATTCATTTTGGATGAAATGTTTACCTACTCTTCTATTACTTCTAAGACTGTGAGGTGGAATGAATTATCATCTTTTCTCGGTTTTGCTGAGTTATGCTGTAATTTTAGTTACTGCTGTAAGCTCTTGGCAGAGACAGGCAAACATAGCAAATAAATTCTTGTGTATCTAACTAATTGGTTTCTGGCCTTAATAAAAATGATGAACTTGAGAGTTGCAGCAAGGCAGCTGAATGGAAAGGGAATAGGACAGTGGGACTTGCAGTCAGCTCACTGTTTTCTAGGACGATAGTGGCAACCGGGATACCTCAGGCAACAGAAAACATGGTTAATAACATGGGAAACATAACAGATAGGACTCCACCATCCTGAGATGGTGGTTATTCCTGCACCTTCCAGATTATTCCTCTGAGTTATCAGACACAGATTATACATCTGTTTCTAACCACGCAACGAAGAGGGAACGGAAATATGACTGGGTTCAGTGCAAAGCCACCAGAAGCTGAATTAGCAGCATGTGAACCCAACTGGACCACTCCCAAGACCTGCTAAAGCTGTGAAGCAGCACTGCTGCTTTGGCATGACTGGTACCAGGGCTAGTAGATCTTTCCAAGTCTGGCCTTGGGTGTCATTGTTCTGTGTTTGCAGAACACAGAGTCTTCAGGAGCAGGTTGAGAGACATCTTAGTACTTTGGCAGGACCTAACTCAGCCCTGAAGCCGAGCACTATGCTGATGCTGTTACCTCTGTTAGGCTCAAGCTGATTCTTGCAGAGCTACTGGAATGTCTCAGCGCTGCACAGCTCCTAGTGGGCCACGGCTAGCCATCTCTGAGCTAGGCTGGACAGGACTGCATGGAGAACTAGCTAGTCCACCTCCATGCCCCAAAAGGGATGGCACAAAGGTGATCCAAAAGTTGGAAATTTAGGCTTCCTTATTGCGCTGTTACACTGTGTGTACAAATTCAGAGCAGACTAATTCTAGAATTCAGGAGGGATTTTCCCCCCCCTCTTCATGTGTATGAGTTGGATGTGCAGAGCTTCACAAACTGGCCATAGGCAGAGATGGGACACAGGGAACAGTTCTGCTACTGGTACTCAAAGTCACTTAGGTTCCTACCTGGTTCATCTTGTCCACAAATTCGGGACTAAACAAATTGCCAAATTTGGACTAATTTTGAACCAGAGCAGTTTGGCTGAGAGCTATGCAGCTACAACACTAGCAATGGCCTGATACTTTTCTGTCCCCTTCTTACAGCTTTTGGTCTTCTACAGTACAAAGCTTAAACTTGTTAAAGTACTGTGAAACATTTTAGTCTTTATGAAAGGTGGGAGGAGGCATCCTGAAGTGGATCTCATAGTGAAATGCGTATGCTTGTGTGAAAGAGATGGGTTTCAATGATAGTCACTTCAGCCATTAAATTTTTGTTTGCTTTTCTGTATTTTAAAGTTATAGCTGTTCTTCAGAAAGTTTCAAACAGTGTGGAGTAGTGCTAATTCCTGTTGGCTGTATTTCCAAGATGCCTAACAGGAAAATTCAAGAAGGCTGTAGCTGGTAGGTTGTCTCCTGGCATATCTTTCCTTCCACCTGTTTGGAACTTGTCTCACAGAAAACTGCACATACTGGATCAATTTCAGTGAACTGAAATCGTTAATTTCCTTAGCTTCTTGGTACAGCCCATTCATTTTGAAAACATTACTGGAATATAATTTCTCGAATAACACAAAAGCTGTATCTTACCCAGGCAAATAGCAAAAAACCCCAAGACCTAAATGCTTTCCAAACCAAAGTCTAACATGCAACCACATGAACAAAATGCTGCAATCACACTGGAGCATTTCAGTTTCACTTTGGCAAATAGATAATACAGTCATAACCTCAGAGCACCGAGAATATGTAGCTTTCCCTTTTTCTGAAATGCGTAGAATGAAATTGCACAGGAAAGCATCTTCTGCCACAGTTGTTAATGCTTTTTCTTTTCATACTCACTGAGGAACCTCTTGCTTGCTGCAGCTGTGTCCTAACTGAATAACATTAGTATTTCAATTCGACTTTTAAAGGTTGTGGGGTGTTAAGGTTTCATTTACTCTCAAATCAGCCTGGATTTTTTGAGACTATGGCTTTCCTTAAAGAATTTCCCTAGGTGCTTCACTTGGGTTATCTGAAGACATTAGCACATCATTTAGTTGCTTGAAAGTTTAACCAGCATTTTGCTGTTTAAAGGCTTAGTAGGATTAAAGAAACTATCACATCAAAAGAGTGAGTTTTCCCTTCGTCTACATCTTCCACCTCCTACTCCCTCCCCTTCCTCCATGGTTGCCTAAATTGCTTCTCAATTTAATTCAGAACCGAATGACTTCCAGCCTCTGAACAAAAATAAATTCAAAAAGTAAAGCCGATTTAAAAGATTTCAATTGAATAAAAAGACCCTGTCGACTTTTTCCCCACTGGAATTTCTCAGCAAAAAGTGTCTGGGACTGACTTCCCTTGGCCGTGTCAGTGCAAAACACCTCTGGAAACAATTTCCCCAAGATCCCTTCGTGGCCTTTTACACCCCGCATTCCCCGTGGCTTTGAAACGCTAATTTCAGGCTAATCTAATTAGGCTAACGACTTGCCCACCGCCATGTAAGAAAGCTGGGACAATATCCTGGGATTTGCCTGCCTCCCAGACTTGCGCTTTCTTCGTTGCATCAGGCTGGCTCTAAACTGCAAGAAGCACGAACTGAATCCGCTGAAGGGAAAGGTCTTTAAATAGACGACTGCTTAGAAGCCAACCGTGCCGTGCATTTGAGGAGACGTTAAAAAGAAAATAGGTTTTGGTAGTGAAGGAGCAAAGCATAGTTAAATATCGATTACGGGTTTTTTTTGTCTGTGTCTCAACAGTGGAATTCTTCACCCAATAGGGCACAGAGCACGTAAACGCCGTGCGGTCGGCTAACAACACAACGGGAACGCAGGGCTGCAGCTTTGCTCCGTTTATCCAGCCCATCCCGCCGCCTTTATCTTTTATAATAAACGTGGCGAGCCTAGAGGCGGAGAAATGCAGCCTGGTCCCCTCCTAAAGAGGAGCTGCACGAAATCTGTCCAAATGTTGTGAAGTTGTGAACTCAGCCTTATTTTTAAGTGCTGACTGAGAGAAGATGGGGAAACCTGAGCGTATGCAGGCCAGGCTCTGTGATCCTCATCCCAAGTTTGATTAAGTTAGAATCTGGCAGCTCTTGCTGTTAAGCAATTACTTCTTTGGCTTTCTGCGGGTCTTGAGCTTGCATGGCATAATTACGAGGCAGAGTGAAACATCTTACATTGTTAAAAATACTGACCCGCAAGATACTAGAAATCTGCTGCAGAAGTTAGGTCAGAGGACTTTCACCTTTCACAGACAACTAGAGTTAAGCCTATCAATATGACTTTTTTTAAAATTAATTTATTTTTATTTTATTTTCTTTAAATGACAGATGTTTGCCAGGTTTGTGATTGTTGTTCTTTTTACTGGATTTTAACTGATTTGCTTATGATGTGTCTACCTGACACTGTTTTTTATTCAAGATCGTTGCCTGAGATATTTTTCTAATTTCACTTTCCGACTCAGCCTTTCCCCCCTGCTACCGGGAGAGGAACTGTAACGGGATTTTTTGTTTTCTTTTGTTTTGTTTTTGTTGCTGTTGTTCTTGTCTTGAGAGAACAGCGATTTCACTCGTGTGTGTTGCACTGTGATTCCCGCCTCGGGAGGGTCGCGGGGCAATGCCGTCTTTTGGGGAACCGGACGGCGGGACCTCACCGGCGCGAAACCCCCGACGGCAGCGACCGCCCTCCCCCCGGCAGGACGCTGGGGCGACGGCGGGAATGGTCGCCAGTGGGACTGTCACCGCTACAGCACCCGCAAGCGGCTGAGGGGGAGCCCTGCCCGCACGGGGCCCTTCCCGTGACACCGACGCCACGCCGCCGCCCGTGATCCCTCTCTCCCTGAGCCCGCGGCGCCAGGGCGGGGGCTGCTCCCCGGGCGCCCTCGGCAGCACCGTGCCCGGGCGGGGGCGGAGGGTGCAGACCCGCAGAACGTCCCGCCGGCCCCGCGGTGCCCGCACGAGTCCCCGCGCCCCCGGGCCGCTGCCGCCCGCCTGCAGGTGGCGATAAGCACCCCGGAGCCACCC